>APFE031106111.1:7639-41385 GCA_000404065.3 Pinus taeda | reverse complement strand
TTCCTCAGGCCAACACAAGTGGATTTTAACAGCCATCGATTATTTCACTAAGTGGATTGAAGCCATCCCATGTAGGCAGGCCAACGACTCCACCATTATCCAATTCCTTGAGAGCAATATCCTTTCTAGATTCGGCTGCCCTGAGAAAATTAGCATTGACAACGCTGTTGCTTTCAAATCCAAAAACATGATCAACTTCTGCCATAAATACCACATTACCTTAGGCCACTCCACAGCTTACTACCCTCAAGGTAATGGCTTGGCCGAATCTTCCAACAAAAGCCTCATTAATATCATAAAGAAATTGCTGGAGGAAAAAAAAAGAACTGGCATAGGAAGCTCACAAATGCTCTGTGGGCAGACAGACTTTCCACCAAGAAATCCATTGGGATGAGCCCTTATGAACTTGTATATGGCATGGAAGCCAAATTTCCTTCATCTTTGGGCATTCCTACTATTAAATTGTTGTAGGAAATTCAGGCTGAACCAAATGACATGCAGAGAAGAGTTAATCAAACCATTCATCTCCAGCAAACCAGAGAGAAAGTCTTCGATAGAGCTCAAATACTACAAGAAAAACTCAAAAATATGTTTGATAAGAAAGCTAAAGCAGAATATTTCTGGGTGGGCAGCAAAGTTCTAAGATGGGATTCACGAAGAGAGGACAAGGGAAAACATGAAAAATTCGATTTTCTATGGAAAGTTCCATACATTATTAGCGCTGTGCAAGGTAATAATACCTATTTTCTCCGATCTCCAGATGGCAGCACAGCTGAAGAAGGCCCTATCAATGGCCGAATGCTAAAGCACTACAATGATCCTTTTGATTGAAAAGAGCAAGCGGTGTTATATTCTGTACATAGAATGTTTGTATATATCAGCATTTTGATTTTATTTTTGTAAAAATTCATGATGCTAAAGCATGCAGAAGAAAGCAGGCAGTGCTTTATAGTTTAACAGCAGCACAAATGAAGGAAAGAGTTGTTACCAGTCCAAAAGTTCAAATCAATCCAACAGTTAGCACTAACAAGTTCAAAGCACAACCATAACAGAAGGATCAAGGCAATCTGACCTGCTGTTCTTGACTTCTCACAAGGAAAATTCATCCCCAAGTGGAGCCACTGTTAGCCTCCTGCTGCAGCAGGTTACTCATATTTCATGATTGACATTTTATAGGCCAAATATGTCATACTTTGCATGCTGCAATGCTCCATATTTGCTAAACAGTCACCAAGCAAAGAAGGCTACTCAGAGTTCATCTAACTGCTTTCCAAATTCTGAAAAGTCATTCCAGTTTTGTAGAATTTTTAGCTAAAGGGAGGTCCAAACAGCTTAATCTTGGTCTCCCTAGGTTTCAATTTCCTGTTTTAGAATATAGAGAATGAAAATCTGTCCAAACAGCTTAATCTTGGCAGATTCTTAGATAGGTAGAGAATCAAAGGAGCCCAACTACTTAATCTGGGTCCTTGGAAGAAAAAAGGGTAGCTTGTAGATAGGAAGGCATAAAAAGAAAAATTGAAATGATGGGTCTGCAAGTCTAAGTGCACCCAAACCAAAAGAAGAAAAAATGTTAGGCAAGTAGGCTGGGTAGGTAGTTTTGAGGTTGCAGAATCTTGATTCTAGATCAAATCTATATTTTCAAGGTGTCATCTCTACTCAGGGCACAATCACCAAGCAATTTTTTTGTGAAAGAGCTCAAAACAGGTATAACTAACTTCCATTTCTCCCTCTCCCCCAAATCATTAACTAACTTCCCCAAAAGAGGTCAAGATCTGCTTGATATCTCTTAGTTTCATCATTTTTCGAGTCATTAGCCTGGGTGAAGATCTGCTTCACTCAAAGAGGATCCATACTTTCTCTATAAAGTTCTATCTCCCCTTTGAAGCCTAAGATCTCTGAAGCTTAGTGCTTTCTTGTCATCTCCATGTTAACTACTGACACTATTATTTAACTCCCTATATTTTCCCTATCCCCATACTAAAACTATGTAGATATCCCCCTTATGTAAATATCCCCTCCACGTGGTTGAAATATAACCATAAATACTTCACTGGGAATTAATAAGTCACCTGGACTTTAGTAAGAACCCTCCCTCTGCAAAATTTCCACTCCCAAGTGTTTGGACCCCTTCCAAACACTAAAGAAACCCTTTCCAAATGCTAATAACCCCCCACCGCATTCTTCTGTGAAAGCTATTAATGTTTGTTTGATAAGTTTCCACCGCACAAAACACGGTTTGCCCATTTTCTAAAGTTTAAAACCCATAGCACCGCGAAAGATTGAGCCTTTAACGCGCGCGCGCCTTTACTAAACCCTGCGCATCTCCCTTTTCCATCCACCGTCGGATCGCCTCCCCCAGATCCGACGGTCCTTGTTCACATCGCGCGCCCGATTGTGGTGGTAGGTTACCACCCGACGTCTGACGGTTTTTTCGTCGTACACCGGGATAGGTGGCGGCCTCCCATTGCATCGGGCAGCCCCTGACAGAAACCACCTCCGTACCAAAGGCGGTCTGATGCACAGGGAAAGCCGCCCTCCCCTCACGTAACAGGAGCGCCACCTCACCCTGCCACGTCACCCTGCCGTACTACCACATCACCTTAATGACGTTAGCATGCTGACGTCACACCCGTACCAAAGGACCCCACTGCTGACGTCAGCATGTTGACGTCATCCACCGTACTGCTGACGTCATGCTGACATCAGCAGCCAAAAAACTGAAAATTCGCGCAAGAGCAAAAGTCAAGCTTCGGAGCTCCGAAATGAGAAAGGGAGGCAGTTTTCGATGCGCAATTAGCGCGAAGTGCTAATCGCGCATCACTACGGGAAATAGGCCATACTGGGGAATATTTAGGGAAACTTTTGATTCCTTGGCCCATTTTGCACCAAAAAAACCCGAAATTTCCCAATTTTGCCAAATTAAACCGATTGGAAGACAGGGAGAGACCAGAGACAAAGATTAAAGAGTATCAGATCAAATTTACAGAGAGAAAGCACGTCAAAGAGTATCAGAAAGTGGTGGAGACCATCAATGTAGTGGCAAAGAGTATCAGCGAAGATCTTAACAACAGCCCAAAGCAGGTGAAAATTAAATACATTCCAGCAAAGTCAAAGAAAGGGGCGAGGCCACTCAAAACTCTCAAATCACGGTTATTGCACATTTAACTCACACCAGAACATAACTGCAAATCCCAAAGCATAGTTATTCCAGCAGTACTGCATCGAGCCTCCAAAGGCCACATTGCACTCTTTTTGATCCAACTATCTCTGACACAGTTCAACAGATATTTACCTGCATTTAATTTTGGCACAATTTTAGGTTTAGAAAGCTCTTTTGCAGACCTATTTTAGGTCGATTGTAATAAATAGTTTGAGATATTTGCACTATAAAGGCAGCCCTGAATACTGTATTAAGGGTTGGTTGGTTAGTCAACAAGCTATCTTTAGCTGATTTTGCTCTAGGAGAGACTCACATTGTAATACCTGATACTTTCTATAATCAAAGACTGCTTATGAGCTTTGGAGAATGGATTGTTCACTGTGTTTACCGGTTGAAGAGTGATTATGGAATTCTCATGTTGTTGCATAACTCAATAAGTGCTTCTTACCTCTGTTTTCCATTCATAAGTTACCATCTAAACAGCAGAAAAGAAGATTAGCTTATAATTTGTTTAAATACACTCTATGCTCAATTTCTGTTGTTTCTTTATGTTTTCCTCTGTTCCGGAATAAATATGAATTCCACATGGATCATGTTTTCCCTAACCTTAGACAGTTATCCAGGGATTCTTCATTGCCCCTAGATAGAGATCATCCTTCCCTCTGTTAAGCTGAGTGAGAGATTCTTAAGTGCCTCTCATTCCTTACATAGCATTCATCCTTTTATTTTGAAAGTTGTGTTATATGCAGCTATCCCGCTCCATATTCCTCTTATGACCAAGAAAACACACTGTAAATCCTAACCCATTACTCCATGCCCAATGGTTTGAAACTTATCACTTCATGAATTGCCTCTCTGCCTGAAAGCAATTTCCTTCCATCCAAACACAAACAAAAACCCCTGAACCAAAAAGCTAGCCTAAAATCATCAACAAGGTTAAATCATTAAGAGAGAGCCCTCTCTGATTGCAGGTGGGCTAGAACCTGCAATCCAAAGATTGGTTTGTGGTTACCTCGATCGTATCCCTACAGGAGCCTAGGGACAACCTGAGTGATAACAATATTAATGAAAACAAATTGCGAACAACAATATTTACTTTCCTTTAACTTCAGGACAGTTTGCAAGATTTATTTTCGAGACAAGGAAGGTGAGATTCATATTAAATTAATTTCCTTCATAAGTTTATTTACACAGTAAATTTCCTTGTGTTGTTGGTGATGATTTCAAGTTAACTTTACACAGAATTAGTACAGGGATAATTTGTGCAGGTAGAACTAGTGCAAGCATAATGGTTTTGAATTTCTTTTGAGCATTTACAGTCTTTTTGTTATTATGCCAACACTTCTTTATTTCTAGATCAGTTTTCCCTTCTGTTCACTTGTAATTAGAATTTCCTTTCACATTATTAATTGCCTTTTATTTCCAGCACATTTTAATTGTTTGGATTGATGTTTCCTTGAATTCTCTTTTAGTCCAGGATTTCAGTTATTGATGAGATTAATACACAAGATAGACTAACATTTGTTTTGCAGGTTGCGAGGGCCTCTCCCTAACATTACCAATGATGTGTCTCGAAGTTCACAAACTTTCCGGATTGACAAATTAAATTTTAGTCCATTTATAAACCCTATATTGCACCCAACACAATAGGTGAAGGGACATAGGCTATCACTTTAGCATGCAGAATATAAACTCTAAAAGATTTCAGAGATTTAACTAATGCATAAGCATGCTTTTCCAACATTTCATACTTTAATTCTCCATCTCTAAGAGCTCTGCTAAAAAATGCTATGGGTGCTTCTTTATTTTCTGAATCTTTTTGTAACAAAACAGTAGCAATGGTGTCTTGAGAAGCAAATGAGAAGATTAAGAAAGGTTTTGAATATTCGGGGCTTACCAATTGAGATGTTTCAATGATAGCCTTTTTTATCAGCTCAAATGAATTTCTAGATTCAACTATCCACTTGACTTCTTTGTCCTTCCTTAACATACAAGTAATATGTTTCACCACTTCAGCAAAATTTGGGATGAATCTTTTGAGAAAATTGATCTTACCAAGGAAACATTGAATCTCTTTCTTGGATCTTGGAAGTGTTAAATCTTGAATTGCAATCACTCTTTTTGGATCAAATCCTCACTCCAATTTTAGAAACTATGTGACCCAACATCTTACCTTCTTTGCGAGCAAAATGAGACTTCTTCAGATTCAAGGATATACCATATTTTCTGCATTTAACAAATACTTGTCTCAAGTGTTGAAGGTGTTCTTGACCTGAAGCTGAAAAAACAGTAATGTCATCCAAATAGATGACCAAGAACTTGTCCTTTTCTCCAATGAATGCAAAGTCCATAGCACATTGGAAATTAGATCCAACATTCATAAGCCCAAATGGCATCTTTACATACATGAAAGTACCCCAAGGAGTAGTGAATGTTGTCTTCTCTCGATCTTCTGACCAAACAGATATTTGATTATACCTAGAAAAGCCATCTAACATGGAATTTTGTCTGACCCAGTTACCTTTTGAAGAATATGCTCCATCTTTGGCAATGGATAGTTGTCTTTCTTGGAGCTTTTGTTAAGATTTCTGAAATCCACACACAATCTGATTTCACCACTTTTCTTTCTTACTATCACTAGATTGGCAACCCAATCTAAGTATCTCAATGGAATAATGATTTTAGCATCCAACAATTTCTTCACTTCCTTTTCCATCACTAGTAGCAATAGTGGATTGATTTTCCTTAACTTCTACCGGAAAGGTTTAGTACCATCTTTCAATGGTATTCTATGCTCAATGGTAGATGTATCATATGTCTTAAGATTTCCATATTTCCAAGCAAAAACATCAACAAATTCACAAAGCAGCTTGTGATATTCCATCTTTCTTTCATCTAGTAAATCTTTTGACAACTTCACATACTTTGGTTCTTGTGTTGTACCCATGTTGTATTCTTCTAATTCAACATCTACTTCAGCTAGCTGTGGTTTGACTACAACATTATTGTTTCTCAAGTGGAATTAACCCCTTGGGAATATGGTTGGTAGGCAGCTGTACGATAGGTTGATAAACAATTTGTTTTTTTAGGTTTCTGGAATCTTGATGATCAACATCAACTTGTGTTAGGTCTTCTTCTTTATCAATATTTAGAACAACAAACTCTTCAGCAACTTCAATGAATTTTCTGATCTCCTAGTCATCTTCAAAAACTTTCAAATGCTTCACATTATCAGGAATGCTAGGTCTGAACCTAACTTCCACTTCATATTTCAACTTTACAAGCATTGAAATTTTGAATGAGATGGATGAAATAGAGAGTGAATCTACTAGAATATTACTTTCTCTTGGAACAAAACAAATGTTAAAGTCCAGGAAGGAGTATTCTACAATGTTTCACACTGCATTCTTGTAATCTTTGAGTCTAGGATGCTTAGTTTGATAAACATTTCTGATTTGCTGAATAATAAGTTCAGCATCTCCAGAAACAAAAAATTATAATATATTCATACATTTTTCCTTTTTTAAGCCAATTAATAGATCTTCATATTCTGCCACATTATTAGTTGTCTCAAATTCAAGTTTGAAATAAAAAGTGAAACTTTCCTTCAAAGGATAAATAAGAACAATCCCTACACCAGCAACTTCTTTGGAACATGAGCCATCAAAAAACATTTTCCATACCTTCGATCCTTCACGATTGATTTGATTTTTAGCAGGCTTTAAAATCTGAAAATTTTCTAGTGGCAAGACGGAGTCAACCATATGTAGAATGCTTGAACCAACTCCAGTTGTTCTAGCATATATTGGATGATTAGTAGTGTCTTTGTTCTCACTAATGATATATGCCAGCTGAGCTTCTCTGTAAAGTCTTCTTTTCTCTCCTCCAAAAACAGGAATAGTAGCATAAGTTAAATCCATTTGCAAGGTTCCCCCCAACCTTTTAATCCATGACCTAGAAAGTAAGATACCAAATCTGGGAGGAATATCAGCTACAACAATATCCATTATCATCCCTATCATAGGTAACTGAAAAAGACTTATTGCAAGGCCTTTGATGACACCAAGGCATTGGACTTTCCGGGAATCAAAAGAATAGAGATATTGGTACTCTCTAGTTATCTCAAGACCTAGTTCATCCATAACTACCTTGGGCATTAAATTATGTGAAGCTCCAGAGTCCATAAGACAATTATGCAGGGTCTTTTCATGAATATTCAGAGATAGATAGAAGGGAGGGGTAGAGTCATCTATGTCTTCTACCAATGGACCTAAAATAATAGTGGGCTTATCATCTTGAAAGTTAACAAAATCATAGACTACTTTAGTAGGTGAAGGCTGCAAAGCTTTCATAAAAGTATTTTTGAAATCTTAATTTTTCATGAGTTTTACGAGGGGAACAAGAATCTTAATCTTCTGAATCTCATTTTCAAAATTGAAAGAAGAGTGTGGTTTGTGAGCAATTTTTACCTCAAGTGAAGGCAAATTAGACGCTACCGGAATTTCCGGTTTGTCAAGTTCGGTCACTTGTTTCTTTGCTGGAATGTCGGATGCTATCAGAATTTCCGGACTACCAGATTTTTCTGCTGAAATTTTAACTACATCTTTATTCTTATTTGCCTGTGCAACAAGCTTAGAAGTGTCATCAGTTTTCTTTGATCTGAGATTGTATCTACTTTGATGATCAACTACAATAATGGAATGACTAGGAATCACTTCATTATTCAGAGTATATGATATGAAGTCTTCATACTTTGTTTGTGTAAGATAAATCATCCCTTCTTTGTCTCTAAGACAATTTATATCAGCACCTATTTCCAACCCTTCAGCTGCTTCTTCATCTTCAAATATAACATTCTGCAAAGGAGGCTACACCTTTTGATCATTAACATCTCTTCTTTCTATCTACAGAATTTGAGGAGCACTAGGTCTTCTAAACTGTTGTCTATTTGGAAAATCAAATGAAACATTTTTGGTAGTAGATGGTTTGCTTCCATCTTCAACTTAGACATATCAGTAGTCAATGATTTGACCATCTTGGTAAGCTCATCTAGCTTATGATCTATGTCAGAAGTTCTGAAGTAGAAACTTCAGCGTTTTGCTTTCTTTTTTCTCTGTCAATCTCTCCTCTAAGTCTATTAGTTACTAATATATTTGATTCTACCTCCAGTGCATTATCCTGCATTTGTGATAGAAAAGTAGATCTTCTTTCTCCCAAAAATAAACAAAATTCAAGACCAAAATCACCAACATAAGTGATTTTAACTGAAGCTTCAGTAGGCTTGATTTCAGTAGGTATCTTGCTATACATTTTATTGAATCTCTTAGAAAAATCAGAAACTGATTCTCCTTATTTTCTTTTGGTTGCACCAAATTTTGTGATATAATACAAAAAATCTTTCTTTTCAACCCATTTTCTTAAAAATGTATCATCTAGGACTTCAATTCCATTGATGCTACCAGTTGTCAAAGATCTGAACCATTTCCTTACATCACCCTCAAGGCTCTGAACAAAAACTATCATCCAAAAATCTTCATGCTCAATGTTCATATTATCATCATAAGCATAAAAATCAACAAGATGTTCTTCAACTGTTACCTCCCCTTCACCATTAAATTTAGGCATATAATTGAGATAATATCCTACAGGTAATGCATTCATAGGCTGAGGTAAAACTAAAGGAGCATACCTAGCATCAACAAATGCATCCATTCGGTTAGGGGGTGGATTAGGACCTGCCATGGTGTGAGTTACTGGGATTTCTGGAATAACAACTAGAGTTACTGGGATTTGTGGAATAACAATTTGAGGATTTTAAACAGTAGATGAGGAAGCACCAAAACTCGATGTAGAGGTTGTTTTTTGACTGGAAAACGAGAGAGGTACATAAATTTTTGTAAAATAAGGAGACAAAATTTGTTGTACTTTTTTAGGAATAGCTTTTGAAAAACCAGAAACAGAAGAAACAAGCTTTCACTTACTCTTTTTCTTGATTAGCTTCTCAGGATCAGGGACTTGGTTTTTCAGAAAAGAATATGGGTTTTCCCTGGTTCTAACCTTTCTTGGAGCCATAACTTCAATAATGGAGTCACCAGGTGTAAAGAAATCTAAAAGGACAGCTAGAACTATACACCTCAGAACAGACATAACTTTGTCATTTACCCAGGGATAAACTTCAATTTGCCTTCCCAACAACGACGCCAAAGGTGTTAGCACAAGGAGCTACTCCTAGACTGCAAAAGGAGTAAGCCTTACACATCATGATTTCATTTCAAAATTTAAAAGGGTTTTTTGAGTGGTGGGATGGATTTTGAAGGAGTTTTGAAATGATTGTGTTCCTCTTTAACTTTCATGTATTTGGCAAGTTGTGGCAAGCATAAATTGTATGGTTAAGTGAGTAGTATATGGGAGCAGAGGAAAGAGAACAGGTGGCTCATACTTATCCTAAGAAACTAAGAATCTTAAGACAATCACTTCAACTACATAAAGCCTTGTAGCAAACTATGTTTTTTGACAAGGATAATAACAGTTAGAAAGTAGGAAAAAGTATAAAGTATTTCACAAATACTTTGTGAAACCTTCACTAACAATTTCTACTTAAACCTATATTCTGATTTACAACAAACTGGATAGTAAATAAGTCATCGTTGGATCCTCTTAATGATTCTCACTCATACTATACTAGCTACTACAATTCTATAATTCAGAAAATTGAAAATAGGAGATAGACAAACCACACATTAGATATGACTTGAAGTACGAAATCCTCTAGCATGAAGTGTAGAAAAAGATATTTTATTAAGCTGATTCTTCAGGTGAACCAAAATTCTGAAATGATATTTACAAAAGGTATATATAGGGAGAGAGGCACCAACTCCAACTCACCTAAATTGGTGGTTCCACTATATTCTTGTTACATGAGTGTCTTTTAGACATTAAGATCATCTCCCATATAATCACAATAGAAAGTACATTTGTAGATGAGAAGAAGAGGAAGAATGACACTTTGCTGCTGAAAAACTAGCTAGTTACCCCTTTTGCTGCTGAATTTTCTCTTTATGGTCTTGCCTATTGAATGACCATATGTCTTCATTAAACATAACCGTCAACAACCTCATAATTGTCTCATATCCATCATCTTTCTTATCCATATTGTTATGAGTCGTTTTCTTCCAAAACTCACCCGGAGGTTTACTACTGACAGATGTGTATTTCTGTTGTGACAAGTGCTACCGAAAATTTCGATAATACCTGTAATAGCGAAGAAAAAAAAAAAACTGGAAACACTTCGAAAATTTCAGTAGGATAACTTTTCCACTTCAAAATTTTAACAGAAATTCTTCAAAATACCCTTTCATCCTATGAGAGTTGTAGCCTCTGCAAGCTTATCCAAGTTGGTTTTAATTCTAGTAGATTTAGACCTTGTGATTTTTTTTGTGTCTTCTTTGATGATGGTCTTTCTCTTTTTTGCTTCTTTTTGGATCTTTTTCCTTTTGGAAGGCTCTTATGGCTGGTCCATGGGAGCTTTGCCTCTTTGTTTCTTCAAGGATCTTCTGATTTATGCAATTGAGGGATCCTCAGTCTACAACTTTGTAGGCTATTCTTCTGTAACTATTACTTTACTCAACAAACTAGGGTTATTTAGGGCCTTTGATTTCAGTCTATATTTGTTCTTTTCCCTAGTATGCCTCCTCCTAGTTCCAACAACTAGTTTTAGCTCTTCCTTCTTATTTTTACTGGTTCTTGTATACCCTGCTTCCTTCAATATTTCCTCATCAAAATCAAGAGGCTAGTCTTCTTGTTGTTGTTCATGTGCTTTCGAAATTTCAGGAAACACCTGCGCTTTAGATTTCTCTTCAGCTACAAGTTTTCTTCTACTAGTTCTTATGTAAACCTTAGGAAAATTTCTAACAGGAGGAACCAATTTTGAGCTTTCAACTTTCTGGGTAGAAGAGCTTTCTCCTTGCTCCTTTTTCTTTTCAGGATTAGCAGCTAAAGGCTTCTTTTTGCTACTTTTGGCACTTCCGCTCACACCTTCCCTTCTTTTCTTTCTTTTGGAGCTTCCCTCAGTTGATGTAGTTGATGTCTAATTTGTCTGAACCCGTGTTGAAGAAGCTTTAACAGTTTCTTGGGGTTTTGGTGCAGGTTGGCCTACTCTGTAAAATAAGAAATGGTCCCAAGTCTAGTTCCTTTTGTTCAATTCTTGTTCAACTAGAACCTTGATAATTTCCTGATGATACAGGTTGTACTTTGATGCTTATTGATGTGTTTGAATCCTGGTTGCCATTTGGTTAGGCTCTTCAATATAAAATTAAGCATATTAAGAGTCCTCATACCTGCAAAATGAAACAGAAACCTCATATGGTAAAGAAAAACTATTGTATATCTTATCTCACAAGTGAGTAAAATCTTAAATAGCTTGATTGTTTCTTCCCATTCTTGCTCTAGATAATTGTTGGGAATTCCTTTGGCCCAGTTGGGATCTCTGTATTCATCTCTGATAAAAGCATTGAGATATTCTCCTGTAATAAGTTGTCCTTTAAACAACTTTTCTCCTTCCTGGGGAAGGTTAAAAGCCTCTACAATTGACTGTTTTAAAACTTGCAACTGAAAACCAAAAATGGTAGCTTCCTCTCCATTGAAAGTCTGAGAAAATTCACAGGATACACCTTGATGTGAGTCTCCTAACCTCATGCAGAGTGGATACTAGCCTACCTGGATAAACATCCTTCTAACCTTCGGATTAGCATCGACTAACTCAGCTCCTTGGGGTTCAATTCTCTTGAGCTTTCCACCTTTCCTAGACTTTGGTGCCATATAATATCTACTTGTTGATTATGAAGAATAGGTGTCAAAGTGTGAAAGCTTACCCAAAAATTTTTGCAACTATCTTGAATTAGGCTGCTTGGAAATCTGGGATATGTTCTTAAACTCCTTAATCAGTGTCTCCTTAGTTGCTCTTCAGAAATTCGAAATGGTGACATTTCCTTCACTTTCAAATATTTGAGATGAAGCTATGGTTCAATCTCCCATGCATATAATCCTTCATGACTACATAATATTTCATGTCATGATAGACATCATGTAGTTGTAATGATGAAGTCGAGTTTCCTTGGAGAGTCGATTTGATCTGCTACATGTGGTTGTATGAGAATCTTGTAAATCTGGAAATTTTCCTGCATTAATTTTGACTGGCCAAAAATTCTGGTAGCACGTTACGTGGAATAGAAAGAACGGCCATCAGAATTTAAATAACTAGCCGAGACTAATACTACAAACACACTTAATATTTTGGGAAACACGAGTTATTTAAGATGGGTGGGGTAGAAAATGGTTGGCTATGGCTATGACTGACACCTAGCAAACACGATCAACCAAAATGATTAATGAATACCACTTGACTTGACTTGGAGTTTGTGACCTATCCAATCACGAAATCTCATGATTTGGATTAGCTATTCTGCCATTATGGGACGTGGACAATTGAAAACGGTTGCGTTTTTGGCTTTATTTTAAAAAACATGAAATGCTACCAGAAATTCTAGTAGCATTGGATTTTTTTTAAAGAAAATAGGAAATAAAACAATAATGGAAAGATTGTCTGAAAAATAGGGGAGACTGTCTGAATGAGAAAATCAGATGCTACCAGAATTCCAATAGCGCATCAATTTTTTTTGAAATTTACAAAATTAATCCTAAAAAATAAAAATTTCAACACCTACTCATGACTTAACCTAGAACTGTGCTAACACCTATAGTAATATTCCATCCAATCCAGATTGGACTCATTTATCACCTAGGGTTGCTAAACTTTTAGATAGGGGAGTTGATTTTAAATCAGCTTTCCTTATTCATTCACTAGAATCTCATCCAGAACCCTTACTTCCACAAAGATCACCTAAATCTGAGTTTGACCTAGATGTTCATTTGCCTGAATACAAACCTACAGATTTCATATCCCCAACTACTTATTCATTCCCTTCCACTTCTGAACACCCTAAATCTTCTCCTTCTAAACAACCTAAAGGGACCTTTTCTATATACTCAAATCCACTCTTTGAAACAAAAGAGGATATTCATTGTCAGGTCCACAAGTTAGTTATTAAAACTCCTTTAAAATCTTTTACGATGTCTCCTCCTTTATCCCCTCCTTCTTCACCTCCACATAGTCATTCACTCTCTCTATCACCATCTTCTTCTTCTTCTTCTTCTTCTTCTTCTTCTTCTTCTATACAAACACCTCATACACCACCTTCTACTATGGCATTCCAACCCATTGTACAGGCAAGATATGCAGCTTTAGTTTTACCTCCAAACCTTGATGCTTTCCCTCCTGGATATTTAAAGCACCTTCCTAGGTATAAAGCATTTCTAGACTTTGCAGATAACATGAACATAGAACAAGAAAATGTTTACATGAGGTTTTTTGTTCAGTCTCTTGAGGGAAATGTGAGAACTTGTTTTAGGCAGTTACCTGCAAATTCCATTAGAAATTGGGAAGAGTTAACAAATATATTCAAAAAGCAATGGGGAGTGAAGAAAGATGCTCTTTACTTTTTGACTAAGTTTGAAGAACTTAAAATAAACTTTGGTGAACCTGTCTCTAATTTTATCAAAAGGTTCAACAAACTTTATCATAAGATGCCCCCTGATTGTAAACCCCCTGTAGCAGCAGCCCAATCTAGGTTCTCAAAAGCCTTAGAACATGATTTTGTTGTAATATTAAGATAAATAAATTCAATAACCCTTGAAGGCATGCAAACTAATTCTATAGAAGTGGAAGCAAATAGGGAAGCCTCAGCCACTTTAAAAGCTAAAGAGAAAAAGGCCCAAAGAAAACTTAAATCTAGTCAAGAGGCCTCTACTTCCTCTAAGACCAAAACTAAAGATTCTAAAATAGATGAGATAACATCACTTCTTAGAAATATATCTAATAGAATTTCCAAGACTAAGACTCAACCTAGAACATTTCAACAAACAGTCACTCGACCTCAAAATCAAAATCAAGGTCAATACAAAAGAAATCCACCATTACAAATTCTTCAAAGGCCTAGTAATGATCAACATGTTCCAACTCCTTTACTGATAGATGACAAACAACCTGCTGATAATACTATGACTATCACTGAAGACATTAACAATATGGATACCTCTTCTAGTCAGACCATTATTATTCCTCTCTTTCAATAAAAGCATGTTCAAGAAGACCAAGATTCCTCACAAGCTTCCAAATACCATGCCTTCTCTGAATTCCTAATTGCAGAGTAGAACAAAAGATATGATCTTAGACCTAGACCTGGCCCTGGAAGACCTCCCAAGGAAACTCCAACAATTGAACCTCATACCAAATCTGTTGAAACTCAGACAACTATTATTCAACGATTAAATCGGTCAACTAATACAACTCCAATTGGAAAAACTGTCTTAACTGCTATTAATGTTGAAAAGGGGTTAGAAATAGTTAAAATTCCTATACCAATTTTAGAACTATCTAAAAACCCTAGATACAAAAATCAAGTCTCCAAATGGATACAAAACAACTCAGTTGATGTTGAAAGTGATGTTATTAGTCTTCAATATAAAAAACCAACATTGGCTTTTGGTCCTAGATTAGATATGATAGATGAAATAGTGCCCCTTTTCTATGTGACTCTAAAGACAAATGATTCAATGTTATACAATTGTATGCTTGATTCTGGAGCATCGCATAATCTCATGCCAGAAAATGTCATGGATCATTTAAATCTTGACATAACTAGATCCTATCATGATTTGTACACCTTTGATTCAAAAAGGGTGCCTTGTCTAGGACTGATTAGGGATTTAGTAGTCACTCTTGCTCAAATCCCAGTAAAAAGTGTAGTGTTAGATATAGTTGTCATAGATATCCCTCCCAAATTTTTAATGCTGCTTTCAAGGTCTTGCTGCGAACAATTAGGGGGAACTCTTCAAATGGACATGTCTTATGTCACTATTCCAGTCTACGGAGGAGAACAACTTAGGTTGTATAGAGAGGTAAGATTTGTGCACACTATCTGCAAAATACATCAACCAAATTACCATCCCATTTATGCAATTGATCAAGATTTTGGCTGTTTTCAACTCTCTTCAAACCAAACACATGACTCTCAAGTAAAAATTTAAGATATAATTGAAAACCCTATACCAAAACAATCTGATGTATGGAAGTTATTCATTGATGGTTCTTGTACAAAACATGGAGCAGGAGCTGGGGTAGTATTAATCTCACCAAAAAAGGAAAACATTACACAATCATGTAAACTTGATTTTGAAACTGTTACCAATAATGTAGCAGAGTGTGAGGCTTTCCTTATAGGACTGCAGTTAGCCAAAAGTTTAAAGGTACAAAATCTCAGTGTTTTCACTGACTCAGAGCTCATTGTTAAACAAATTAAGAACATTTTCCAAACAAAACATCTTATACTTAGATCATATCGACATGAGGTTTGGCACTCAATTGAAAATTTCTTTAATGCTTTTAATTTGACTTATATCCCAAGAGATGAGAATATTCATGTAGATTCCCTAACTGTCTCTATTAGTTCATTTAAAATTCCTGATCAATCTAATGTATTCTATCTATTAGCACTTAGAATGAACCTCAAGGCTGAGAAGAGGCAATTCCGAGGTAACTGCACACCAAGATTTTGATATGGCATCTAGCCCTGCCAGACCAGAGAGGGCTCCCTCTTTGCCAACAAAACGTGATTGCGATAACTGAATCATAGGCTAGCTATGAGGTATGAGGATTTGACTGAAAGTTGTGGATCGAAAACAACAAGAGAAGGGATCATTGGGCTATGGAATTGAGGCTAGTTTCTATCGGCAAACTTGGGGTAAAGTAAGTGCAATATTAAGCCAAATAAAAGATGTAAATGAGAGAAGGAAAGAGGAGAAATCCCATTGCCCTACAGGCATGAATCAAGGGATGGATCTATAGTGGCAGTGTTAGAAGAAAAAGAAACACAAGATTACTCAACAAAGCATCAAACAGAGGATGGATTCTGTAAAGATAACCACTACATTTAACAAAAAAGTCATTGCGAAAGGAGCATCATGCATGAATGGATTCTTAACACTTCCCTTAGATAATGTTGTAACAAGAATTAGCAGAAAAAACAAAGTATGTAAGTGGTTTTACAAGGAACACATGCTGCACATTAAACCCCATGATGGATCCCAAATCTAAACGGCAGAAACTGCTCCATCAAAAATAATATTCAGAAAAAGCTTTACACAGTGCAAAGCAACTTTCCTCTGCTGAAAAATTTGAACCCTTTACACTCTGAAATTCATAAAATATATATAATTAGCTCATCCCTGTACGAAGGGAGCTGAGCTCAACCATCTCCCTCAAGATAGAATCAGTTACATTAAATTTGGACCGAATTTATGAAAATGGGTGTCAAAGATGAACTCGTATTTCTTGGACCATAACACTTGTTACAAAACTGAAAGAAGTTTTTGTAGATAAGGTCATTTTTGAGAAAAAATTCTTTCACATTTTTGAAATTCATTTCCAATTGCTCGAAATATGTGCCACAAAATAATTTCTAAAACAGGAAATCATTAAAATTATTTAAATCTGTAAATATTGGTTGCAAAGATCTAGACAAATATTCCAATTCATGACACCAGTGAATAAAATGAAAGAGTTTTTTGTTATATCGCTTGTGGTTGACAAAAACCTCCATGGGTTTCTCAAAATTACTTTCCATATTTTGTAAAATGGCACAACACTACAATGACTAAAACAATAAAATAAATGCAAAATTTGTTTTGTTTTAGTGTAGGCTTCAAATATCACTGCATATCTCCCACATAGCAACACATGTGCATAAACTGAAGGAGGTTTTTGTTATTTGGTATGTGGTTGACAAAAACCCATTTCACTTTTGTAAAATTCATGTCCATTACTTCAGAAACTGATTTTGTATTAAACTTGTCCTTGTATGCAACAAATGACCTCAAAACATGCATAACCAAGAATCAATCATTCATTTTGATCATATCTTCTGATCTAGGAACTAGTTTTGGGCGTGTAATATACCATTGGAAAGATTTTTCTGAGTCACTTCTGATGAACATGCTTATGATATGTTTTGCATTGAAGATAATGTGCAAAACATCTCTAAAAAACAGACATAGTAAGAGCCCATTTTGATCCCTGGTGACAGGTTGCAAAGACTGGAACTAACATTGGCCTTATTAGGGATGGAAGCTCCTTGGAGGTGTCAAGAACACCATAGACCAAGTGCCTCATCCATTAGGAAATATGGTCACAAATAGTTGTAAACCCAAAAAACTCATACCAATCCAAAAACATATACGTACTGCAATATGTACATAAACAAATACCGGAAACTAAAATGCTACCTTGGGCAACTTATTTATTTACAAATCTACCCTACTCTGATGTGAAATTGATAGATCAAGTAATGTTGTAATGCGAGACCAACCAATCAAGCAATTGTGGCAACGATGATGCTAGGGAGTGCTTGAACCAGGACAAAATTGGAAATGTTGAGAGCCATACATGCACAAAATGAGTGTGGTTGTGTAAAAGGAAATTTGGCTTGTTATTCAAACTATTTTTTTTTCCATATATGCCACAACAATATCAAAGAAAATAGACTCTGTTTGTTGCCCCAAGTCCTCAATACATGATTCCAGCTGCAAATTATTAATGCAAACATCCAAGGGCAGCCTTACCTTTCCTTCCTTCTGCTGGAAAAGGTCCCCAAAAGAATGGGACTTGACAGTCCAGATCCTGGGACTGTATTTTGGTCTTCAATTTAGTTAGATCTGCTTCAATTTTGATGGCAAATTCTTGCAAAAAATTGAGCTTAACTTCGTGGCTACATCGACAAGACTTCAAATAAGAAGAAAGAGATGAAGCAAAGTTCTCATCTACCTCATCATCCGTGCACATATCTTCCCATTCTCTAAAGCCATGAATAAAGGCCGCCTCTATTTCGAATTCTTCCTCTTTCTCCATACATGTTTCAAGAAAGATATGCCAAATCTGCAAATGACTTAATAGATATGATAGGAAAACTTTTGATCCATTGTCTACATTTCCCTTGAAACAAATCATAGAATAATCTAATAAAAATATCCTCTTTTTTTACTATAAGATATTCTATAAATGTTTTGAAATTTGCTACATGTTCAAGAGTCAAAATTAGGTCTTCCACATTGAATTTAGGGCCACTGCTCAAAAAATATGCATCTTTCGGTAATTGATTAGGAAAATCAGGAAGATTAGAAAAATTGATACATAAATACCTTGAAAAAATAGAAACAACATGTAATTCTTTCATTTAGCCAGTGAAGCCACCATCAATACTTTGAAACTCGAAATTTCGAACAATGGAGTTGTCAGGTAGATGATTTCAGCCTTCATATGTGTTTGACTGTTGTCCACCATCAGTAATCAGATCTGCAACTTGAACGATCTCTCCTAGAGAAGATCTGTCACCTCGACCCCGAAAACGGTGCCAATATGTTAGCACTCAGAATGAACCTCAAGGCTGAGAAGAGGCAATTCTGAGGTAACCACACACCAAGCTTTTGATTGGGCATCTAGCCCTGCCAAACCAGAGAGGGCTCTCTCTTTTCCAACAAAACGTGGCTGTGATAACTAAATCTTAGGCTAGCTATGAAGTATGGGGATTTGATTGAAAGTTGTGGGTTGAAAACAACAAGAGAAGGGATCAATGGGCTATGGAATCGGGGCTAGTTTCTACCAACAAACTTGGGGTAAAGTAAGTGTAATGTTCAGCCAGATAAAAGATGTAAATGAGAGAAGGAAAGAGGAGAAAGTACACTTCCCTACAGGCATCAATCAAGGGATGGATCTACAGTGGCAATGTTAGAAGAAAAAGAAACACAAGGTTACTCAACAAAGCATCAAACAGAGGATGGATTCTGGAAAGATAACCATTACATTTAACAACAAAAACATTGCGAAAGGAGCATCATGCATGGATGGATTCCTAACACTTCCCTTAGATAAATTTGTACCAAGAATTAGTAGAAAAAACAAAGTATGTAAGTGATTTTACAAGGAACACATGCTGCACATTAAACCTCGTGATGGATCCCAAATCTAAAGGGCAGAAATTGCTCCATCAAAAATAATATTCAGAAAAAGCTTTACACAGTCCAAAGCATATTTCCTCTGTTGAAAAATTTGAACTCTTTACACTCTGAAATTCATAAAATATATACAATTAGCTCATCCTTGTACTAAGGGAGTTGAGCTCAACTATCTCCCTCAAGATAGAATCAGTGACATTAAATTTGGACCGAATTTATGAAAATAGGTGTCAAAGATGAACTCATATCTCTTGAACCATAACACCTATTACAAAATTGAAAGATTTTTTTCTAGATAAGGTCATGTTTGAGAAAAACCTCTCTCAAATTTTGGAAATTCATTTCCAGTTGCCTAGAATATGTGCCACAACAGAATCTCTAAAATATGAAATCATTAAATATTTAAATCTTGTAAAAATAGTTTGTAAGGATCTAGTCAAATATTCCAATTCACGACACCTATGAATAAACGGAAAGATTTTTTTGTTATATGGCTCGTGGTTGACAAAAACCTCCTTGGGTTTCTCAAAATTACTTCCCATCTTTTGTAAAATGGTGCTGCACTACAATGACTAAAACAGTAAAATAAATGCAAAATTTGTTTTGTTTTAATGTAGGCTTCAAATATCACTGCATACCTCACACATAGTAACACCTGTACATAAAATGAAAGAGGTTTATGTTATTTGGTATGCGATTGACAAAAACCTCTTTCACTTTTGTAAAATTCATGTTCATTACTTTAGAAACTGATTTTGTAGTAAACTTGTCCCTGTGTGCAGCGAATGACCTCAAAACATGCATAACCAAGAATCAATCATTCATTTCGATCATATCTTCTGATCCAGGAACTAGTTTCGGGCATGCAATATACCATTGGAAATATTTTTCTGAGCCACTTCTAATGGACATGCTTATGACATGTTTTTCACAGAAGATCATGTGCAAAACATCTCTGAAAACCAGACATAGTAAGAGCCCATTTTTATCCCTGGTGACAGGCTACGAAGACTAGAACTAACATTGACCTTATTGGGGATGGCAACTCCTTGGAGGTGTCAAGAAAACTGTAGACCAAGTGCCTCATCCATTGGGAAATACGGTCACAAACAGCTGTAAAACCAAAAAACTCATACCAATCCAAAAACATATACATACTGTAATACGTACATAAACAAATACCGGAAACTGAAATGTTGCCTTGGGCAGCTCATTTATTTACAAATCTACCCTACTCTGATGCAAAATTGATAGATCAAGTAATGTTGTAATGCTAGACTAACCAATCAAGCAGTTGTGGCAATGATGATGCTAGGGAGTGCTTGAACCAGGACAAAATTGGAAATGCTAACAGCCATACATGCACAAAATGAGTGTGGTTGTGTAGAAGGAAATTTGACTTGTTATTCAAACTAAATTTTTTCCATACATGCCGCAACAAGATCAAAGAAATTAGACTCTATTTATTCCCCCAACACCTCAATACATGCTTCCAACTACAAATTTAATGCAAACATCTAAGGGTAGCCTTACCTTTCCTTCCTTCTGCTGGAAAAGGTCCCCAAAGAATGGGACTTGATAGTCTAGATCCTGGGACTGTATTTGGGTCTTCAATTTAGTTAGATCTGCTTCAATTTTTATGGCAAACTCTTGCAAAAAATTGAGCTTAACTTCATGGCTACATCAGCAAGACTTCAAATAAGAAGAAAGAGATGAAGCAAAGTTCTCATCTACCTCATCATCCGTGCACATATCTTCCCATTCTATAAAGCCTTGAATAGATGCCTCCTCTATTGTAAATTCTTCCTCTTTCTCCATCCATGTTTCAGGAAAGATATGCCAAAAATCTGCAAATGACTTAATAGATTTGATAGGAAAATTTTTGATCCATTATCTACATTTCCCTTGAAACGAATCATAGAACAATCTGATAAAAATATCCTCTTTTTTTACTCTAAGAGCTTCTATAAATGTTTTGAAATTTTCTACATGTTCAAGAGTCAAAGTTAGATCTTCCCCATTTAATTTAGGGCCATTGCTCAAAAAATATGCATCTTTCGATAATTGATTAGGAAAACCTGGAAGATTAGAAAAATTGATACATGAATACCTTGAACAAATAGAAACAACATCTAAGTCCTTCATTAGGCCAGTGGAGCTACCATCAATACTTTGAAACTCAGGATTTCAAACAATGGAGTCGTTAGGTAGATGATTTCAGCCTTCATATGTGTATGACTACTATCCACCATCAACAATCAGATCTGCAACTTGAACGATCTTTCCTGGAGAAGATCTATCACCTCATCCCTGGCAACAACACCAATATGTTAGCACTTAGAATGAACCTCAAGGCTCAGAAGTGGCAATTCCGAGGTAACCATAGACCAAGATTTTGATCTAGTATCTGGCCCTGCCAGACCAGAGAGGGTTCTCTCTTTGCAAACAAAATGTGGCTATGATAACTGAATCTTAGGCTAGCTATGAAGTATGATATTTGACTGAAAGTTGTGGGTCGAAAACAGCAAGAGAAGGGATGATTGGGCTATGGAATCGAGGCTAGTTTCTGTCGACAAACTTAGGGCAAAGTAAGTGCAATGTTCAGCCAGATAAAATATGCAAATGAGAGAAGGAAAGAGGAGAAAGCTTGCTTCCCTACAGGCATGAATCAATGGATGGATCTACAGTGGTAGCGTTAGAAGAAAAAGGAACATAGGGTTACTCAACAAAGCATCAAATAGGGGATGGATTATGCAAATATAACCACTACATTTAACAACAAAATCATTGCAAAAGGAGCATCATGTGTGGATGGATTCCTAACACTTCCCTTAGATAATGTTGTAACAAGAATTAGTAGAAAAAACAAAGTATGTAAGTGATTTTACAAGGAACACATGTTGCACATTAAACACCGTGATGGATCCTAAATCTAAAGGGCAGAAACTGCTCCATCAAAAATAATATTCAGAAAAATCTTTACACAGTCCAAAGCAGCTTTCCTCTCCTAAAAAATTTGAATCCTTTACACTCTGAAATTCATAAAATATATACAATTAGCTCATCCCTGTACTAAGGGGGTTGAGCTCAACCATCTCCCTCAAGATAGAATCAGTTACATTAAATTTGGACCGAATTTCTGAAAATAGGTGTCAAAGATGAACTCGTATCTCTTGAACCATAACACCTGTTATAAAAATGAAAGATTATTTTGTAGATAAGGTCATGTTTGAGAAAAACCTCTCTCAAATTTTGGAAATTCATTTCCACTTGCTCGGAATCTGTGCCACAAAATAATCTCTAAAACAGGAAATCATTAAATATTTAAATCTGTAAAAATAGGTTGTAAAGATCTAGTCAAATATTCCAATTCATGGCACCTGTGAATAAAATGAAAGAGGCTTTTGTTATATGGATTGTGTTTGACAAAAACCTCCTTGGGTTTCTCAAATTACTTTCCATCTGTTGTAAAATGGCGCTGCACTATAATGACTAAAACAGTAAAATAAATGCAAAATTTGTTTTGTTTTAATGTAGGATTCAAATATCACTACATATCTCCCACTTAGTAACATATGTGCATAAACTGAAGGAGGGTTTTGTTATTTGGTACTTTATTGACAAAAACCTCTTTCACTTTTGTAAAATTCATGTCCATTACTTCATAAACTAATTTTGTATTAAACTTGTCACTGTGTGCAACAAATGACCTCAAAACATGCATAACCAAGAATCAAGCATTCATTTGGATCATATATTTTGATCCAGGAACCGGTTTTGGGCATGCAATATACTGTTGGAAATATTTTTTGAGCCACTTCTGATGAACATGCTTATGACATGTTTTGCATTGAAGATCATGTGCAAAACATCTCTGAAAACCAGACATAGTAAGAACCCATTTTGATCCCTGGTGACAGGCTGCGAAGACTGGAACTAACACTATCAAATACAAGTCAAATACAAGCCATCCATCCCAAAAAATCTAAAATACTAGTAGATATTTGAAGATGATCAACAACTAAATCTTTTCTGCAGGTTATAGATGAATTTTCAGTTCTACAAATTGATGAAGATAAAAAAGAACAAATGAAAACACAAATGAAAATGACAGCTCAAGTTTCAATTCAAACATTGGCAATTATGACATCATACAATTGTCTAACAATTTTATTCCCAAAGGTCTCATTCCTTTAGAGAAATTATTTGATCAAAATAATGTCCTCAGAAACCACAGTGAATTTCTCCATAAGATGACATAGAGGAAGTAAATATTGGAACAAATGATGAGGTTAAGAACATCAAAATCTATGCGTCCTTAGATCCTCAAATCAAAACTCAATACCTTAAGTCACTTGAAAAATATAAGGATTTTTTTTTACTGGACCTATGTTGATCTAAAAACTTATGATACATCACTAATATAGCATAAAGTTCCTTTAAAACCAGAAGCTAAGCCTTATCAATAGAAACTTAGGAGGATTAATCCAATTCTTCTACCAACTATAGAAAAGGAAATCAAGAACATGTTAGATGCCCATATTGTTGTGCCTCTTAGATACTCTAATTGGGTTGTCAATTTAGTTCCTGTTAGAAAGAATGATGGAGAAATTAGACTTTGTGTGCACTTTAGGAATTTGAATAAAGCATCATTAAAAGATAACTACCCTTTACCCAAAATGGATCAGTTACTTCAGATGGTTTCAGGAGCACAAAGGCTTTCCATGCTTGATGGATTTTCAGGTTACAATCAGATAAATGTTAATCCAGCAGATAAAGAGAAGATAGCTTTTACTACACCCTAGGGTACATTTATGTGTTCTAGAATGCCCTTTGGCTTGTCTAATACTACAACAATGTTTCAAAGAGCTACGTACATAGCTTTTATGGGTCAGGTAAACAAATTTGTAGTCATTTATCTTGATGACATAACTGTTTTTCTAATTCTAATCAGAAATATCTAAAGCACTTGATGAAGCCTTTTGACAAGTGTATGAAATTCGAAATTTCCCTGAATCCTAAAAAGTCTATGTTTTCTATCAAAGAAGGAAAACTTCTAGGCCATATAATCTCAAAAGAAGGGGTGGTGGTTGATCCCAAATGTGTTTCTACTATAAAAATATTGTCATTACCTAGAAATAAGAAAGAGATTCGAGCTTTTCTAGGCAAGATTAATTTTTTAAGAAGGTTCATCCTAAATTTTATTGAAATAGTAAAAGAGAGAATGGATATTCTCTGAAAGGATCATGAAGTTAAATGGACTATCTCTTCCAGGTATGCATTTGATCAAATCAACAAATCTATCTCTAAAGCTCCAACCTTGGCCAACCCTAATTATACCAAACCATTCAGTATCTTTTCCTTTGCCTCTGAAACAACCCTCGTTGTTGTTTTATTACAAAATAATGAAGATTCCCATGACCAACCTATAGCCTTTTTCATTAAGGTTATGAGAGATGTCGATCTTAAGTATGACATAATTGAGAAGCAAGCATATGCCCTTATACAAGCCCTCAAATCATTCAGGATGTATGTCCTACATTCACCCATTATTTCTTATGTTCCTAATAGTGTTGTAAAAACTTTTTTAACACAACCAAACACTAATGGGAAGATGGGTAGATGGATCACTCAAATAATGGAGTTTGATCTAACTATCAAAACCACAAAGCTAGTAAAGGATCAAGGATTAGCTGTGCTTTTAGTTGAATCCAACTGTAAAGTGTTGGGCATTAACTCTATTTTGGAAATACAAGGGAAGAATCCACAAGAACCTTCCAAAAGTTTAGATAGGAAGAATCTATTAGTGCCTAAATCTACCTCAGGCTAAGAAAGGTAGGATCTAGGATAACATCAAACCATGCTTAACCTGGTAGCTAGCCCTACCAAGTCGGGAGAGGGCTCTCTCCTTGTCAATCTCAGCAAAATATGTTCAATGAGGCTTGAGATGACTGATGTGAAGATTGATTTTAGACCAGATATGTATGCAGAAGAATTTGATTGAATTTGATGATGTTTTGTTGGCTTAAATGTGCAAGGCAGATTTGGGTCTGGGGAATGAGGCTCAATTTTGCAGAGATCTCTATGGGGCAAGGTAGGCAAATGTTTTGGTACTTCAAATTGAATGAGATGGAGAGCTTTTAGATAGGTGAGGAGTTGGAGAAGGCAAGAAAGTCTCAAGGATCCTCTTCAAATAGCTGAAAACATAAATAACTAAACAAACCCTAGGTAGAGCACTGCAATTTCAATGGTTCTACCTTTATCCTTGTTTGATTTAGTTAAGATGAAGCAAAGAGAGATGATGGAATACATAAAACATATGTAAACTTAAAATTATAGAAGGAAACACCAAAGCAAGATGCCACAAAAATCCCATAAAGTGTTGCAAATCCTGGTCTATTCCTTAGCCAAACTGCTGAAATGATTGTACAATGAAGCTCCAAGCTTTCCCAAAAGTCCAACCTTCTCAATGACTGAAAAAATAGCAGATATAGGCAATAAAAAACTCATCGTAGCCTCTAGGGGTCGAGCTCATAAGTTTAGAAGTTGTTCCAACAAAGTCTAAATTGAGAACTAAAAAGTAGGCAATGGAACAGCTTGCCTCTAAAAACTAGGGAATTGATTCATTCAGTTGCAAACTACCTTTTCATGGATGAATTTACTTCTATGAGTGAAAATTTAGCATAATTACATCAAAATCCATCAATTCATATTAAATTACATCATGATTTTGACTATTAGAAATAGAAAAGTCAAACTGTGAAGAAACTAGTCGAAAAACAAAGTTTTTTTTTGGCTAAAATGAGCAAATTTCCTCCTATGCACCATGCTGATTTCCCTATGCATAACGCCTTTTTATAGCTGATTTTGGAGGCCTTCCCGTGCACCAAATTTACTCCAAGCGGGCTTGTTGGAAAGGACTACCTGTCTACTTTCCAGAACAAGTGGAATTTCTGAATTGGGCCTCCATTTTCCCCTCCAAAACTGAGTTCTCCCAAAATTGCTTCCTGTGTGTTCAAAAAGGGGCAAAAAGGTCATTTTTGAGGTGTTTTTGACCTTTTTGGAAGCTCAAAACCTGTCAAAATTTCTGGGCCATTTGTGGGCATTCATATTTTTCCATGAAAAATCCAAAAATACTGATTTTTCCTCAAAATTAGGTCCCTAGCAAAAGCGCGCGCCAGGTGGCGTGGCTCATCAGGCAAGAAACCCTGTTTTTTGGGCCAAAAATTTCAAAATTGCAAAAAGTGTCCCAAATTTCTTGAAATTTGGGCTGAGTGTCCTTCATTAAGTGTTGTGTTGGGCCAAGGAAGCCTCAGCCAAGCTCTAAAGTCTATATTTCTCTTTTCGCTTCCTCGATGCTTTCTTCAAATTGGCCTTCAAAATCCTGGTTCTTGTTTTTCACACCTTGTTCCTCACCAAGTAGTGGTAGGCCATGTGCCTCAACATATTTTTCTCTCTGTTGGCCTTCTCTAGCATCTTTTCCAAGTGGATATTTACCCTCTCAAGCCAAGATTCACAATCAGCATCAATTTCTTGTTCAAGTGGTGTCAGCTTGACTTTCCTCCTCTTGGCAGCTTGCCAGTTTTCTCGTATATTTTGTAGCTCCATAATGGTTTGTTGATCCTCTAGTTATTTGTTTCTTTGCTCTAGATATTTGATTATCCAGTTAGCTCTTTCTAGGTTGAGAGATAAATCATGAAAGTCCTCTTGCTGCTCCCGAACGATCTTTTTAAGCTTTGACCTTTGTGAGCCCAAATCGGTGTCATCATCTTGAATAAGAATGAAATCTGTCTCTTGTCCTCCTAAAGAACTGATGAAAATATTTGAGGTCCCTCTCCCTAGGTTTTAATGATGTAGTAGCTAATGAGGAATGAAGGGATGAGGTGGGGACAAGAAGAGTATGAAAATATTTTAAAAGATAAAATGAGTGAGGTGTATGGGGATGATGAGTGCTTGAGGGAGTGGATGTTTTGAGGTTTTAGGGAATGAGGGGAATGAGGGGAGTGAATAGGGTTTTAGAATGTAGGATAAGGGTTTGATAGGGAAGTATGAGTAGTGAAAGAGTATGATGTGGGAGTTAGGGTTTGGGAGTAGGGTATAGGGCTAGGGTTTTAGGGTTTTGGGGATAAAGGAGTAGGATGAGTGTGAATGGGAGAGAGGTAAGGGAAATGAGACTTGGGAAATGTATTGGAGGGGAATGTAAAAATGATGCAGGGGAATAACAACAAGAATGACAACTTTTGAAAAACCTAGATAGTTTTTGTAGTGCAACTGAGCAGCAAACTAGGGTTTGATTTTGCACCTATAAAAACACCATATAAGATGATAAATATCTTGCAATGTCAGTTAGGAATTTTTACTTACTTATAGAGAGGTTGTTTGCAAATTTGGAGGCTTGGAAAGGTAATGAAATGAGTTTTTGAGCTTAGTTGACAAGTGCGCCGCGCAAGTGCACCGCACCTTTTTGCAGACCAATTTTGAGGGTCTTCCCAGTGTCCAAATTAGATGCACAATAGCTCGTTGGAAATTGTATTCAGTCTAAATTCCAACCCAACTTAAATTTTTCAATTTGGAGTTTACTTTCCCTATCAAAAGTCAAATCTCCCAAGACTGGTCAAAATGTGAAAATTGAGGCTATCTAAAGGCAGAGTATTGTTGCAGTCAACCTTTGAAGGTCTTCCTCAACTCCAAATTGAGCTCATGATAGCTCATTTGAAATCTATTTATGTATATTTATCATTTGACTCATCAAGAAAGTCATTTGGCCAACCAAGATAGGAGAAATATTGATTTTCCCAATGTCACTTCAGAGGTGCATCAATTCTCCTGAGGCAACTGTATTTTTGACATTTCTATAAACCCATGACACCTGTGTAAAAAGTGAAGGGGATAAGGGGCTTCTAAATTCTTGAGGAAATTTTGGGAAGTAGGGAGGGATGTTATGAAATAGGGGAAAGTGAGATTTCAAATATTGAGTGAGGTGAAGGGGTCCAAAAGGGCAAAACACAGGCCTAGCCTAGAAAATTGTCAAGTTGTAGCAAGAAACTAGGGTTTGTGCGAAAATGAGGAATTTGAGGGATATCAGTGATGGAAAGTTTTTAATAAGGTCCATTAAGGATAGGGGAAGGTGTATGAACATTCAGATACAATTTTTGCTAATAATTTGACCATCCAAGAGAAATTACCTTCAAAACCCTAGGAGAGGGAAATGAACCTTACTTAGGCGCAATTGAAGCATGAACAAGGTGTAAAATGACCCATTGGAACCTGACATAATGATGACAACCTTCAGAATGATGGTACACTCAGCTGAATGGTGACATGGACCAACATTTGGACAACTTTGAAAGGAGTAAAAGCAAACCCTAGACCTAATACCTAGTGACCAAATTTTACTTGAAGACTCACTAAAATGACAAAATTTGACCTTGACACCTTAAAATCACTTTGTAAGAGCATGTTTGATCACTGGAGGAAGGCTACAAAGATTGACACTAACAGAATCCATAAGAACCTTCTGTCTATGCAAAAGCGGAGAATCCACAAGAACCTTCCCAAAATCTTAATGAGGAGAATCCTCAAGAACCTTCCTATCATCCTGAAGAAAAGAATCCACAAGAACATTTACCTTCATATTAGACCATATCTTTACACATTGATGAGAAATATATTTTATCAAATTGGTATCAAGATATTGTAAATTTCTTAATCCATTTTGAATGTCCAGCTTCATTCTCTAAAAGTCAATGTAAAACTCTCAAATTGAAAGCAGTCAAATACTGTATCATAAATGCAAATTTATACTGGAAAGACCCACTCAATATCTTATTATTATGTTTAATAGAATCAGAGACTGAAGGGATCATTGATCAGTTTCATACAGGATTTTGTGGAGGACATTATGCTTGGAGAGCAACCGCATATAAGATATTAAGGGTAGGATTTTATTGGCAAACATTGTTCTTACAAGTAGGAGCAAATGTCAAGAGTTATGTTCCTTCTCAGATGTTTGCCGGTAAGAAAAAACTAGCAGCTCTTCCACTGATCCCTACAATAGTCTCAGCACCTTTTCTCCAATGGGGATTATATTTTATTGGAGAGAATCATCCTACTTCAAGCAATCAGCATAGATGGATCCTCACTGCAACATACTACTTTACTAAATGTGTGGAAGAAATTCGAGTAAGAAATGTTATTGATTTAGTAGTAATCAAATTCATTGAAGAAAACATCTTATCTAGGTTTGGTTGCCCAACCCAGATTGTTACTAACAATGCCACAACATTTTCCAGTGTTGAAATGATTGAGTTTTTCCAAAAATATCAGATTCTTCTACATCATTCAACTCCATATTATCCTCAAGGTAATGGTCTTGCAGAATCATCCAATAAAAGTCTAGTAAAGATGATCAAAAAAGACTTTAGCAGATCATAAAAAGAGTTGGGACTCTCACCTAATTTATGCAGTCTAGGCAAACAAGATTACTCCAAAGAGATCTGCTAGAAAATATCCTTTTCAGTTAGTCTATGGGAAAGATGCAATTTTCCCTACCAACTTGGCCTTCCCAGTTTTGAAGTTTCTACAAGATTCAACTGATGAACATGATGATTTTTCAACGAGAATGAATCAAATTATTGAACTAAATGAAAACAGAGATGAAGTTCAATACAAATTGAAAAAGTATCAGAATAAGATGAAGAACCTGTTTGATAGAAGAGCCAGGGAAGGGGACTTCAAGGAGGGTGATCTAGTCCTAAGATGGGATTCTAGAAGAGAAGACAAGGGAAAACATGAAAAGTTTAACAACCTATGGTTTGGACCTCTAGCTATTAGTGAAGTAAAGGGAAACAATGCTTTTGTGCTACAAAATCTTGAGGGACTATATTCCACTTATCCTGTTAATGGAAGGTTCCTCAACTATTACATTCAGTACTGAGAAGTTGAAGTAGATTTCATTACTATCATTGTAAAAAGTCTGGTTTATTTTACTTTTCAAACTATCAGTGTGAGTTTTTCATAGCAAAGACTCCATAGCTCGAGGAGAAGGCACATGGATCTACAAGTTCTCTGCATTCTACAAGAGAAAGCAGTCCCTAGTTGGAGCCGATGTTATAGCATTTTTTGGTTTTGGTAAGTTAGCATCAATTAATTAAAAAATGAAAATATATTTCAAAAAATGCTAGGCATATTTTTGTAGAAATTTCACCTGTAGAACAAACCGATATATGCAACGTCCTAAAGCATAATACTTGTTCTACTTCTACAAAACATTAAGCAGAAGCATAATCGAAGTCATGAGCAACATCAAGTAGAAACATGCATAAATGATCAAGAGAAATAATCACACATAACACGATGTATCCAGGGGAAAGCACCAGAATAAAACCCCAACCATGTATTATCAATCAAGTGTAGATCCTCAACAACATACAAAAAGGATCAGCTCAATAGCTATCCTGCTCTCTCTGTAATCAGAAGATCCTGATGATCTTCAATCAGAAGATGAAAATCATGGACTACCTAGGCCTCATTATATAGGCTGAAAACTGGCCTAATCATACCTGTTGTCACCTCAAGTCCACCTATGTAGTCATAGAAGAAAATAGATTTCTTCCGCATGCAAGGAATACTTACTAGAAATATCCTAGCATCTGATAGTACATTGTCCCACATCTAATCTCAATTGGGTCTCTGATAGAACTGACATGCAATAGTTATCCATGAGTGAATCCTCGGTTATCTAAAATAATAGTTGTCACATGCATGCAAGAATTAACAAACTATATTTTATTATTTTAACAACTTGTTAAAATAATCTAACTGGATTTGACTAGTTAGAACTAAGTCAACTGATTCTCTCATTATAGAACTCATACTTATTCCCTCATCAGTGGAAGAAACTAAGGATAATTCATCATCAATGGGACAACTCATGTGCATGCTCACAAAGACTTCAAATTCGAATTTCCTTAACTAATTAACTCAATTGAATTAATTAATTAATATTTCCAACTGCTATTAAGATCAAAATTAATTTTTCTTCCTATAGATAGACTAGGGACTGTTATAAATAGGAAGGGACCCAGAAATGCTATTTTTAGAACTTTCTATTTTAGCAGTTTCACCTCTCACCCAATGTGGCCAATGACATCATTGGCCAAACTGCTATTTTTAGACATGCTATTTTTAACAGGTCTATTTTTAGCACATTCTAAATTTTTCTTGTTTCACATTTTTCAACACTTCCTCTCAACAAGAAAGGCTTTCTCTCGAACCCAGTCCTGTAACTTTGGAATGTTCTGCATGCAACACATCTACCTGGTCCACTTGCTCCAACAACACTTGCAACAAAAACACTCCCAATTGACCACTCTGTTGGGCTAGGAATATACTCTGATGTTGAAGCTCTACCTGATGTTGAAAAGTGATCCCTTTCTGACATCTGCACTACTGCAACATCTCCATGCATCTCGCACCATTGCACACCTCTATGTGACACCTAACACTATGCAAAACACTTGTGCCTCTCGCATTGCTACAGCCTACTAGCTATGTGCTATCATGGGATTCCCTACACTGTCGCTCTTTCTGCCGCTCCATCCGCATCTGTCTCTACCCAACCAGTCAATTCCTGCTACTCCACATTGGGGCTCCTGTAGCAAGGTCTCATCCAAGAGGTTGGGTACCTCAAGGATCCTGCCACTCCTCCTTGGGACAATCACTCTATATCGCCCCACCTCCTACCTGGAGGTATGGATGCATGTGATCCCTCAGCCCACCTGGCTCGAAGTTTCTCCCTACTGGAGGTCTCTGCATGAGTAGATGTCTCTGCTCAATCTCCTCTCAGCTTCCCCTGTTATGGCTACTCCACAACCTTCTGAAGCTGTTGCACCAATCGTGGCTCCTCCACAATCATCTAAGACTTCTTCTGGCTCTGCATGTTGAGAGGTAATATACCCTCCCTCTCAAACAATAAGTCTCCATCAGTTGCCTTGCTGCTCAAGGCTTTGCATGCATCCTGAACCTCAAGATCATACAGGTTCTTGACCCGTGAACCAATCTGCTTCACCTGTCTAGTGATGATGTGTCTAAGGAAAACCTTACTGAAGACTACATCATAGCCTCTGTCTTCCAGCATCGCGATCAACACCAAGTTTCTCTTCAGTCCTAGTATTGATGTCAGTCAAGGTAAGGCGAGCTCTATGCTCCCTCTAAAAAATAACTGTGCCTACACCTGAGACACTATACTTCTCATCATTAACCATCGCTATGAGTATCTGGAGATATTTCTCCTCCAAAGTACTGAACAAACTCTTGTTGCCGATTATGTGGAAAGAAGCTCCATTGTCAAGAAACGAACCACTTCCCATCATGGATGAAACCATGCATGCGAAGAGTGTGAAATCCAACTCAAACTGTGAAGTAAGTGCCTCACCTTCAAATCCTTCCCTGGATCCCTTATTGGATTTCCTCTGTGGACAATTTGCAGCATAATGGTCCACCTCATGACAATGAAGGCATCGCACTTTTGATTTTTCAACCTTCTTCCCATAAATGGAAGAACTGGATTCGGAAAGAGAAACCTTCTCCTGCCCCTTATTCGCCTTACTTGCTAAGGCATAGTTCTCCTCATCATGCATGGATGAAGAACTGTCTCTGGTGCTCCGTCTGATCTCCTTCTGCATCAAATCCAACCATAGTCGTTCCCAATCTGGCAGTTTCTCCCTTTCATTTGCCGAGTCCTGGTAGCTACGCCAGCTCTTAGGAAGGCCAAGGAGTGCGAGACTCACCATATCCTCATCCGATGTCACGACCCCTACACTTGCAAGCTCATCCCTGCATGTGATGAGCTTGGTCAGATACATAGAGATCATCTCATCCCTTTCACACTTGATCTTTCGAAGTTTGTCCTTTAGTGCCAGCTTCCACTAATCACTGCTATTCTGATATAAATCTTTCAATGTTTTCCACATTACATGCAAAGTCTCCTTCCCATGGAGGCTCGAGACAATGTGATCTCGTACTCCCTCCAAGAGAATTCTCCTAGCTCTAGCCACACACTTCCTCCATTCCACCTGCTCAGTCTTGTCAGTAGGCTTTGGGATTTCTTGATCAATGAAATCCTTAAGACCATTATCTTCCAAAACTGCCTCCATGAGATCCTTCCAAGCTATATAGTTTGAGCTACCATCAAGGGCATACTCAAGCCTCAAACCATAGAATGCCATCGATGAAATAGATGTGATAAGAACTTGAGATCTATATCTCGAATAATAAACTTCAAATTTCTCTTGCTAGTATACTATTCTTGCTTGATCACCTATGCTTTGATACCATGTAGAAATTTCACATGTAGAACAAACAGATATATGCAATGTCCTAAAGCATAATACTTGTTCTACTTCTACAAAACATTAAGCGAAAGCATAATCAAATTCATGAGCAACATCAAGTAGAAACATGC
>APFE031106094.1:6003-20994 GCA_000404065.3 Pinus taeda | reverse complement strand
AAAACCTCATTATTAATAATAATTAAAATATATACCACACATGTATTTCTTTCGAAATATAGAACTACATTTGATACTTAAATTCAAAACAAAATTATCTTATTATTAATAATAATTAAAAAGTATACCACATAGACAAGATTTTCATATAACCACAGTAGAGTTTCCTTCCGAAGTATAAAGGCACATGTGATACCTATTCACATAGTAAAAGTCCAAAAAAAAAGTTGCTTGCAAAATTATGCTAAAAAGTCAGTGGGTCCCATGATAAAAGTAAAAGTCTTTAAACAATCACAAATACTAAAGAAATCACATATATGATTAAATACTTCAATCTCAAAAATAATAACTCGTCCGCCCAACAGGAATATGTCATCTTCGTGACACTGGTCTTTGCATGATTGATGATGTCATTCATGTAGATTTAATACATGAAAACTTCAAAACTTGACGCTGGTTGGGAGTGTAGATGGTTTTCAAATCCGAGTTTGGAGTTCGCCTACTTCTATGTAAGGCAGGCTATGCAATTGTATTTCTCACCTCTTGATTACGGAATTTGCCCTACTCCAGTTCTAGGTATGGTTCTATATTTCTAATCTGTGAGATATCATTGCTTTGCTCATATTCTATGTCCACGTTAAGCATTAATTCACAGTAACTTATCGATGTCCACGTTATGTATTGTTGAACTGAAGCCGTTTTTATTTTGCAGAAGTGGGAATCTTGTTGCCTTCGAAGGCGTTCCAGTTTCAATATCCCTAAGCCAACAACATGAGCGACGACAACAGCAGCAGGACCGATGACAAGAAGAAGAAGGGCCGCATGAAGTCCTACAGCCGCAACAAGAACATCATTGAAAAAAACTGCAAGATTTCTGGGAATTCCACCGTCGGCGACAACAGCGGCAACAGCGGCAACAGCAAGAGCCACAAAGGCGATCGCAGCAACGAAGACGCCGTCAACAACGTGCTTCCCGCCAACAGCACGCGTAAGGATCCCGTCGTCGGCCACACCAGCGACAACAAGAACGTCATTGAAGCCAACACCCAGATTGAAAAGGAGATCGTCGGCGACAACAAGGGAAACAAACGCCACGTCGTACGCAACACCAAAGAAGACGGCTGCAAGAACATGATTTACAAAGCCGTCAAGATTGATGGGATTAACATCGTCGGCGACAACAGCGGCAATATCGATGACAATCCCAACTGCAGCCGCAACAACGGGAAGAATTTGCCACCAGCAGGGTTTGACTGTAAGAACGTCATTAAAGAAGAAAACTGGATTGAAGGGAATTCTATCGTCGGCGACAACAGCGGCAACAGCGGCAACAGCGGCAAGATCGATGACAACAACAACATTAACAATTTGCTACAAGCAGGGTTTAACAATAAGAACGTCATTAAATACGGCACCCGGATTAAACGGAATTCCATCGTCGGCGATGTGAGCGGCAACAACAGCAACAGCGAAGACGGTGGCAGCAGCAGCACCAACTAAGACGACGACAAGAAGAGTCGGAGAAAACGGTAGAGCAACTTATGACACCAAGTAATGGCAACTTAACTAGACCAACTTATACTGAGTGGCTTTTGTTTTCCTCTCTGAAATTTATGCTTCGCTTTTGCTTCACTACTGCACTATATGCACAAATATGTCATCGTTAATAATTTTGGCATTAAATATGTCATGGATTTCTTTTCCTTAGCGTTAATTACATTGTTATTGCAGAGCGTTAATTACATTGTTATTGCAGGGCAGGTATGGGAAAGAATAAATGGAGTCTAAGATTATCAGTTTATCTAAAACTGACTATGTGTTGATATATAGTTAGTTTAGAGTCAAATAGTCTACTTATAAGGCATTTTCGTATCAATTCAAGGTTTTGGTTAAGTACATTATTATTGCATTCCGGGTATGGGAAAGAATAAGTGCAGTAGAAGATTCTCTGTTTATCTAAGACAGACTATGTGTTGATATATAGTTAGTTTAGAGCCAAATACTCTATTTACTTATAAATAGAAGAAGATGGACGCTCGTATATTGTAATTCTGATTTATGTATGAGCAAAACCTATCTGCCTGGTTACTTTGTTTTAATGATTTTATGGTCGGTGGTGATATCTATTAATAAGTAGTTAATTGAATAATTAATTAAATAAAAAATTATCAATCAAAATTAAATTTAATGTATATATTTATTTAAATGTATCTAATTAAATTTAAGTGTACCTATTGTTACATATTTATAGATATTTATGTGATATCTTGCTTCATATTTCTTCAGTGCATTACATGCAGTTAAATATTTCTTCAGTGTAGTATATGCACAAATATGCCATGGTTCATGATTTCGCTTTCTTTTTGGTCTAGAAAAAGGCATCATTGATTTCTTTTCTTTTGGTTTTGGTTAAGTACATTATTTTTGCACGACAGGTATGAGAAAGAATAAATGCACTGGAAGATTATCGGTTTATTTAGGACTGACTATGTGTTGATATACAGTTAGTTTACACTACTACATAAAGGAGGGTTTTAAGACAATATTTGAGACAATTTTTGGGTAAATTGTCTTACCTTAAGACAAAAGTATTTGTGTATTGTCTTAAATATTGTCTTTAAGCAGGTGTCTAAAAAATTATTGCCTTAAAAAATATTGTTTTAAAGATTATTGTCTTAAAAAATATTGTCTCTATAAAGAGAGTATATAACACAATCATTATTGTCTCTTAGGAGACAATTTCATTTTTGTCTCACTGGAGACAATTTAATTTTTGTCTCTCTAAAGACAACACTTGGATTAGAGACAATATGTCTTTAATACTAGCTATTGTCTCTCTAGAGACAATAAAATTTTTATTTAAAGATCACTTTTGTCTCTTTAGAGACAATAGAAAACAATGAATCCAAAAATATCTCAACATTGAAATAAATCAATATAAAAAACATTTAATTAAGAGTGAACTACAAAATCACTGATTAATTCATGTTACCTCCTAAAGAAAACACTCTTCCATTGAGCTAGCACACTTAAAAAAATTATGTGAAGATTTATGCCAATCATTAAACTTAGATTTATAGTCATTGATTTTACATTAAAGAAAAAAGTTAAAAGATAAACATTTAAAACTACGAGCAAGCCCAAACACCAAACCAAATGAAGAGTTATGGAAATCCTCAAAATTACATTTATAGTCATTGATTTTAAATTAAAGAAAAAAGATAAAAATTAAAAACTATGAACAAACCCAAACACCAAACCCAAACAGCTTGTGGAAGCTCTGCAATTTGTGACCAAGGCACTGGTGTCTTTGCACACCATTTTGTTTATGCAGAGGGATCTCAGGTGGGATAACGTGATGAAGAAAATTGAATCAGATGAGTGGTTTATAATAGATTTTGAGGATGCCATTGGTGCACCTCAGATTTGCCTTCATAATCTTTGTGGCTTGAACCATGCTCCTGAGATGTCTAGGGGTGTTCATGGGGTTAAGGTTGATGTGTGGAGTACTGAACACCTTATCAGGACATGAATGTGTCTGAGTTGTTGACGAATTTACAGAATAGATGCTTGGAACAAGACCCAGATTAGAGGCCTTCTACTACAGATTGCTATCATCACCTTCTTTAGTTGCAGTCTTCCCTGCCTAATTACTGAGATTAGACATTGCCAACCATGGTCAATTCTCAGTCCTATGTATCCCATTATTACTATTCATAGGATCCAAAATCACTTGATTATTGAATGTTGTATTATCAGAAAATTTGATATATCTAACGAAGAACTTGTTTCAGATTGTACACAAGGAAGACACCCCTTCCTAGAATTCCATTAGTTCACAATGGCAATCTCATGTAAACAGGTTGCAATGTTCATAACATTAAGTTGCGTATCATAGTCTTGATACTCGATTCTAATGGAAATATGCATATTTCCATGTTGTTCCCTGATAGGGGGATTTTTAAAAATGGGTGTTCTAATTTGTAGCTTTTATATTATTCGATTTTTAATTCAATCAACTGCATGCTTATTCTGTTAAAATAGAAACGATGTGTTTCACATTTTGGTGTATGCCACGCTAGAGAAATTTAAACAACAGCTCTCTCCCTTTTTTTCATTCAAATAAATTATATATAAAGGAAGATTTATTTTTTTATGGTTTATGGTGAAGGGCAGATGATATCTAATGCTCAGCGTATCAAACAATATTGAATGTTAAAGACCCTATAGTGAAAGGCAAAGCACAAATAAGGGACGATGATATTTAATGCTTAGCATATCAAACAATAATGAATGTTAAAGACCCTGTAGTGAAAGGCAAAGCACAAAAAATAATTGAGGACTCAATTGTCCATAATACCCAAGTGCAATTTACCCATGTAGAAGGCCGCACACAATTGGACATCATATAATAACTAAAAAAATAATAACTTGAATGAGTTGAATACAAACATCCCAGGTAAGACTAGTGATAAAACAACCCAGAGTGCACTAGGACATTTTCAATTCATTTGGAGACCAAGTTCTGTAGTCTCATGAAAGGAAAAAAGTTTTTAAGTTGGCCCCCATTTCTAGCATTCAACATAACTGGAGATTAATAGCCAAAAGAGAGCATCTCAATACACCCTTTAAAAATTTCACTTTGTTTTCCATTTTTCTCCATTATATCATATAGACATGTTATGCTCAATTGAAAAAATGATTCATCACCACCGCCATAGCAAAATCTCATTGTTTCAATCCACTCCAAACTTATTTAATCAACTACATAGGTTTACACACTTATGCATCTTATGATAGAAGAGAAAAAGGCTCTGCTAGGTACTAGAAACTTTAGATTCAATCTCAAAGAGAAAAAATAGAAGGAAAAAATAAAACCCAGACCTACAACATCGCTATATAAGTTGGGAAAGGGAAAAAAAAAGTGATACAATGAATCTGGTTCCTCCTCAATTGAATGAAACTATGAAATTACAAATATGTAATGTACGAATACTTTGATTATCATCCAGAATCCAACCTAAACTCTATCCTCTAATTCCTCCAAGAAATCTTTCCAGCAACTAATAAAAAGACAAAAGTAAGAATAACCCAACTGTCAACAACCATATAGGTAAGGCAGGTATATGCTTCCCTAAGGGCAGGTGCCAAATAATATTGTGAGCTTTTTCCATTAAGTCCAGCAACCTTCTTAGATCCTTTGGGAGTAGTGACTAGGCTGAGAGTACCCTAGGCGACTAGGCTACTATGACCTTATCATAAACATGCAGACTATAATTGAGACCAAAAGGGATTTAAGAGTGCGACATACTACATTGAGAGAGCCTCGGGTCACCAAGTCATTATGAACCTAATCGTAAATAGGGAGATTGTAAATGATCAAGAATTGTGGCATAAAATATTGCATTTGTTGAACCCTTAGCTTTACCAACTCACGCCCAAACAATAAATGGATATGGAAAAAAAACTGAAATAACTAATTTGAGGATGTTCTAGTTTCAATTTTCCTTGAAATAATGTGCCTGACACTATTGGAAAGCAATATATGTAAACCAATCAAAATGTCCATATCCAAAAGACTGAAGGAATATGAAGATGAAGTGTGGGTTTACTGAAAAAACCGCTCTTTTCCTCAAACCTGCTCTTAAGGGCTGTAACAAATCATTCTCAAGCAACCCACAGACAAGCAAAAAATTCAATCAATCCACATATGCACTAATAAATCAAAAAAATAATACATAGAGAAAGGAATGGGAAAAATGTTTTAAAAAAAGATATGAAAAAGACCAATTTAAAAATAAATAAATAAAATAAAATAACCCCAAAAAGCAATTTTTAGAGTGCATGAGAACTTACCCTCTCAAGCTCATCCTAGATTTCCTGCAACTTTTCAATGGAGAGAACAAGCTCACTGTCTATGTGCTCTTCCTCTTCCCCTTATGATCTCTTGGACTTGTTCATCCTACCTAGTCCTTCTGACCCAAGAGTCCTAAAAATCTAACAGATTCGAAGGCGCACGCAGAGTGGTGCAAAGGGAATGGTCCTAGCATTCATTATTACCTCCAGAAACGTTGCACGCTCCATCTTGCCATCCTCAATGAAGAAAACTTCCAAAGCTTAAAATTTAGATCCTATCATTCATTATTACATCCAGAAATGTTGCATGCTCCATCCTGCTATCCTCAGTGAAGAAAACTTCAAATGCAATATTATCATTAAAATACCAAAAAAGTCGTTGATTATTTTTTACTTCCACCTACAAAAGAGCATTTGCCAGTCCAGGAGATATGTTTTGAAATAGTACCATTGGTAGCAGTGTGTGTCCTGAGCTACCAGGCTGCAATGGTGGCACCTAATTTACCAGGAACAAAACTTAGGAAAAGGACAAAAAATAGATGTGCATCTACATCCTATTAAACTAGCAATATTTATAGTGAATAGAACTAATATCTCAACTATTTTCACATTTTATGAAATGTACCTATAGAGGTCGAGCAACTGAAAGACCAAAAGAGTTATTCTAAAGCTTCAAGCTGTAAAAAATTTGACCATCGTGCCATATAAGTTCCCCATTGATCTGAAGGGCTTGACATACTGATGTTGCAAGTAAAACAGGCAATGGAGGCCTACACAAAGCATTAACCAAATATCACAAGTTGCTTTAATCAGGTTGATGCTTATCGTAGTAAATACAATTCACATCTAACAACAATAAAGCCAATTTTTTCCATTTGTTATTTACAAAATGAAATGGAATTGACTATCTAATACCCACCCTGAGCCTACTGCTGACTAGTCTCTAGGGGCAAGTGGATTTCCTAAACCTATCAAATAACTAAGAAGATCTAGGAGAGGAGGTGGAGTTGCTACTATGGGTACTACTTTTGATTGAACATTAGGACCTTTAGCAGGTGAAACCTTGATTTCTATATCAGTGGCTGATAATTCTTGATATGGAAGGTAACAGTTTATTTGCAAGCTTGGAGGTAACAAGGTACATTGGGAGGTAACAAGGTACAAGGTACATATAGAAAGACATATGGGAGGTAACCTTTACAAGCATAAAAAGTGCTTAGAAGAATATATGTGTCCTCTGACTTCTCAGCAACATCAAGGAAAGACTTAATTTCAAAAATAAATTCTTTAATGATCTCTGTACCTATTACTTACCACTTCAGATAGAAGTGCTAAGTGTGACAACTGTCAAAAAAACATATTATTATTAGACATATTGGAAGAAAACTCCTTGAACTAGGTATAAAATAAAATACTTATACTAGAAAGACCTTACAAATACAAACATCTCAAACAATGACAGATGAACTTAAGCCTTTTCATTGAAATAACTTACCCCTTCACTGGTATCCAATTTAGAATCCAAACTAAATCCCAAAACTTAGAAGACTAGCCATTCTTGAACTTCTTTCCTTCTCATTCTCCAGCTCAAAATGGTGAGCCCCATGCTTGTGATCATAGGGCATAATAGAAATGGCATCCAACAATCCAGATGATGCCATCAGCTACATATCCTTCTATGCTAAGTATTTATTGTAGCTTTTTAGGAGGATATAGAGCTTATACCATGCATAAGCATGATACAAATGACTTTCTAATATCTAAAATATCTTTGTTAACTTTGAATAGTAGATTGACGTCATTTGAGGTTTAGGAATATTCTTGACCATACACAAGGCCATGAATATCTACTATAGAGTGACAAGCTTCCTACATATCATATGCCATCCATCATAAGAAATAGTATAAGGCAAAAATATATGAAAAATAAAATAATTTAGCTCACAAATTCTATAGTAGGTTCATGAAATTTCATTCAACCCAAAGCTTCCTCTGCAATAGGTTATTCTCCAGTAATTAATTCCTACAAGATCAAACTATATCAACCTTCCCATCTAGAAAAATATAATCCTATACCTAATTCAATGCATAATGTTTTAGATTTCTGGCCACCATTCGATAGTGATACCTTCTTAAAGGTGTGCCAAAAATCTAATCAACATGACATTGTAACTATTTACATAATGGGCAATATGGGTAAACTCCCAACCAAAGATAAATGGTTTCTAGAATATGATTTTTCTACACATTTCCCTCATCCCATTTCACAATGGCAGCCAACAATGCAGATGATGCCATCAACTACAAATCCTTCTATGCTAAGTATTTATTGTAGCTTTTCTGGAGGATGTAGAGCTTTTACCATGCATAAGCATGATACAAATGACTTTCTAATATCGAAAATATCTTTGTTAACTTTGAATAGCAGATTGTTGTCATTTGAGGTTTAGGAATCTTCTTGACCATACACAAGGCCATGAATATCTTCTATAGAGTGAAAAGCTTCCTACATATTATATGCCATCCATCATAAGAAATAGTATAAGGAAAAAACATATTAAAAATAAAAAATTTAGCTCACATATTCTACAATAGGTTCATCAAATTTCATTCAACCCAAAGCTTCTTCTGCAATACGGTATTCTCCAATAATTAATTCCTACAAGCTCAAACTATATCAACCTTTCCATCTAGACAAATATAATCCTATATCTAGTTCAATGGATAACATTTTATATTTCTAGCCCCCATTCGATAACGATACCTTCTTAAAGGTGTGCCAATAATCTACTCAACATGACATTATAACTATTTACATCATGGGCAATATGGATAAACTCCCAACCAAAGATAAATGTGTTGTGCCTTTTTCCCATAAGCATTTATTAGCATACCCTTTTTAGTTGAGAGAAGATCCTTTGGATAGTGGGATACAATCTTTATTTCTTGTGAGGGCATCCAAAAATCACCCTTGGACAATTGACTGCTAGCATCTTTACAACAGTTTTTGCTCACTAACTTGATACTTGTCTCAGGGGAGTTTTCCTTGAGGGTCTTTTGCCCAACACTTTGCCTTAAGGTTAAAGTGTGTATACATTGTCGTATGTAATATTGATCTTCCATATTATAAATACAAGAAGATATAGATCCACCAGTGGAATATGCAATAAGTGTGAAATCAGACAGCTCAAACTGTTCACACTTTGTGTTTTCATCGAAGTTGGCTAATGTTGCATGTTTTTCATCAGAATTTGTCCATATTTGTCCATACTATTTTATTTTCTTTTTGTAAAATACAACTTTCATCCACACTTCCCCTTGAATGCGATTTCTCCTCATTCATTTCATCAACCTTATCCTCATTATACATCATACTAGAGAATCCTCATTCTAGTACAGAACAACCTCTAGATATTATTGGTGAATAATTATAGTTAATGGGTTCTCATGTAACGATTTCCAATACCAATGGAACAACATATAATTTGAATCACTCAAGTAATGAATCTCAATTTAACAACATTATAATATAATTACATTCTACCATAAATACACATGAGGAATTCTTTGCCTTGTAAATTTCTGCATGCATGTATTCGATGGATTTATGGGAATGAAGGGAAATTGGAAAGCCAATGATCTCCTACAATTATATATGGCCTTGTCTAGTACCTATGGCGTTTTAGACAACCAAGATTGAGCTAAAACTCACCCTAGAAAATGAAAATAATGCTTAGGGGAGAGGGAAACGACTCTAGTAAGTAGAAATCCACCCAAGAATGCTTAAGAACACTCCAAGTAAGGAGAGAGAAATTCTTAACAGTCATATAGAAACCAAATTAGCAACTCCTTGAGGAAATGCAATAGCTCCAAAACCGTGGCAGTTGATCTCTAACTGAACAAGGAAGTGGATTATGAGTAACTCAAAGCTGATGCATTTCATAGAGCATGAATCAATCAAGAGTTTCTAAATGATGCCAATAGAAATTCAATGGAGAGTTATTTTTTTCAGCCATGAGCACAAAGAGAGGGAGCATATATAATATAACTAAGGAGTAACAATGATGATAACTCATACACCATAAGTTTATTGTAGCTTAGGAACATATATTAGATGAGAGCCTATTACATTGCCTTCATTGTCAAAAGAGAGATCTCCATGTGCAAATTAACTCTCACTCGATGTGAGACTATTGTAGCATAGCTGCTATGGGAAAATGAAGGAATTGGTCATGGCAGTTAAACACTGAATTGAGCTAGTTTCAGTGTTGTCGAATTAGGGCTATTGCATCTTGTCACAGGCAAAGATTGCACGGCATTTCAACATTACAAAGGCAACAATCCAGGCATAGTCACTCTTTGTTTAGTTAAGTCAAAGATCATGGAGAATGATATCTAGGTGTTTTAGCCTATATTTGACTTCTTTTGGGTAGAAACCAAGAAAGTGAAAAAGCTCGAAGTCTGTAATCCAACGGGAGAAGAAAAACTAAGGATAAAAAGAAGTCTACAACACTTGAAGAAACCGAAGTCTATGACTAAGCTGAATCTCAATATAAAGCTATCTATTTGTAGCGGGATCTGAATATCTGTGGTAAAGAGTCAAGGGTTTGTTGTAGTAGCTGAAAATCAATAATTGAAGGCAAAGAGTCTGTAATTGGAAGTCAACGTATTATAATAAGAGACTAAACCTACAATAAGGACAGAAATTCAGAAGCTGCTTCTGACTTTGACTAGGCAGAGACTCAACTATTGACCTTGACTTAAAGAGGAGGGCTAACTTGGAGGGACTCTTTGGTCTTGTGTTGGATATATCACTTTGAATAAATTGAATAAGAGGAGGATTGTTGGTTTTTCCCCTATTGAGAGGTTTTACCCTGCCTTGAAAGCCTAAATCTCTGTGTCTGATACTTCTTTGTGTTCTTGGAAGAACAATTTGTGTAATTACTTGATGAAAGAGAAATATTAACTAACAAAGAAAATAATATTTATATAGGAGTTTACTTCCAACTATGAAGGAATACATTGAAGACATAAAATTTGTAAATCTTAAAGTTGGCAACGCCACCACACCTCCAAAAACTTGATTCATTAAGCCATAAACTAGAAACCTTCTGTGGAACTCCGAAAACAAATGAAGTAGAATGAACTATCAACCAGAATCAAGGGCCTTTACACTTTACATTTGACAATCTATTGCAGTATGAATATTGAGGTCGCAAATATTCATTTATATTGCACTGTTGTAAGAAAGGATGGTCATATTTTATATATCTTGTCTAGTAAGGCCTGCACTTCATCATTGCTAGCTCTAACCAGGGTTTCATGTTCCAATTGTAATGCACAACAGCTACATTGTCGATCTCTGAACAATCCATGCTAGGATTATACCCTAAACCCAACACATGCCAAGAGTTGTCCAAAGGATGGGTCAAGCCATAAAACGTTCAATCCAGGGGGTAGTGTTCCAAGCTTCCACAACTTCTGACATACAATAAAAGAAAAACTTAGAAGTTGAACAAAGAAAAACCCATTAAGTTTTCTAGCTAATTACTTCAGATTTACTTCAAATACTTTAAAGTAAGCATCACAGGAATTAACATAAATAAACCACACCACACACTTACCGTGTTCTGCCACTTGTGATATATTCCAGTTATATCTTGTTTCTCCCATTATTTGAGATCAAATACATTCATCCCGTATGCCCAACCACAAGCATTAGGATCAAAGTGCATGGCTATGTGCGGATTGGAAAAATTAAGGTGTTTGTCAAAGCGGCAAAAGCTTTCTCCACAAGTTTCGACTGAACCGTTAACCTTTCCATGAAGATCTGCTGACCACAAGGGCGTCAAATCTTTTTGCACCACACTATCATCATCCAAGAAAAGGATCTTGTCCATTTTGGGATAAAATTGTGGAAGATAGAAACAAATATGATTTAGCATGGATAAATATTTTGGATTTATATATTTCAAATTTGAGGAACATGCCGAGAGCGTAGTCGAGTGATCTGCCTTGAAATAATACTCTTTCATAGCTGCAGATTCAAGTTGGCGAAGCACAAGGCAATAGGAGGAATTGAGCCATTTAAAATCATCAACATTTTCTACATGTATTGCAACTTTACCTGGGGGATTAAGTAAAAACCACATTTTCATTGCCCCAAAATTTAACTTGTCTGTGATGAGATGAAATACATGTTTCTTAGATTCCTGCAAACACATGTAAATCACCTACAATGCGATCCAAATATTAAATGTAAAATGCAGCAAAACTGTTGGACTTCAAAACTTTAGAGTAATTTAAATTAATAACACTTCACCTTAGCGTTCGTGACAATTGAATTCACAACCACAGATGCATTCAATACATTGCTAGAAAATAATGCATAGTGATAAAGAGTCAGATCCTCCAACTTCTCCTTTTTAGGAAATTATCACTTTTCAAGAGGAAGAAAGTAATAATCTATGGTCGATCGCATGGACAGACAGTGTAGGCCCTTGGGAACAGACTTTGTGTCCACCTGACTTAAAAATTTACTTTTCTTTTCCAAGGTCCTTACTTGCTCGTCTGCAGACTGAAACATGGCTTGCAACTTCTTTGTTAATATCGCATATCCATAAAATTCTTCTCTAGCCTTGGATAGGACACGACCCATAGCCTTGATCTTCTCAAGTGCATTGAAACATTCATATCAATTATCCATCATGAAAAAGAGAATGAAAAGCAGAAACATTGACACACAGACTGCAAATTTAAAAGAAACAAAGGATATGAACACCAAATGCAAATGGAAGAACTTACTACTCTTGATTTAGAAGCAGCCAATGTGAAAATCCAAGTGGTAGTGTTCCAAGCTTCCACAACACTCTATCCTCATTCTGACATACAATAAAAGAAAAACTTAGAAATCGAACAAAGAAAAACCCATTAATTTTTCTAGCTAATTACTTCAGATTTACTTCAAATACTTTAAAGTAAGTATCACAGGAATTAACATAAATAAACCACACTACACACTTACCATGTTCTGCCACTTGTGATATATTCTAGTTATATCTTATTTCTTCCATTCTTTGAGATCAAATACATTCATCCCATATGCCGAACCACAAGCATTAGGATCAAAGTGCCTGACTATGTGCGGATTGGAAAAATTAAGGTATTTGTCAAACCGCTGAAATCTTTCTCCATAAGTTTCCACTAAACCATTAACATTTCCATGAAGATCTACTAACCACATGGGTGTCAAATCTTTCTGCACCACAATATCATCATCCCAGAAAAGGATTTTGTCTAGTTTGGGATAAACTTGTGGAAGATAGAAACAAAGATGATTTAGCATGGATAAATATTTTGGATTTGTATATTTCAAATTGGAGGAACATGCTGAGAGTGTAGTCGAGTGATCTGCCTTGAAATAATGCTCTTTCATAGCTACAGATTCAAGTTGGCAAAGCACAAGGAAACAGGAGGAATTGAGCCATTTAAAATCATCAAAATTTTCTACATGTATTGTAGCTTTCCTTGGGGGATTAAGTAAAGACCACATTTTCGTGGCCCCAAAATTTAACTTGTCTGTGACGAGATGAAATACATGTTTCCGAGATTCCTGCAAACATAAGTAAATCACCTACAATGAGATCCAAATATTAAATGTAAAATGCAGCAAAACTATTGGACTTCCAAACTTTAGAGTATTTTAAATTAATAACACTTCACCTTAGCATTCATGACAGTTGGATTCACAACCACAGATGCAGCCAATACATTGTTAGAAAATAATGCATAGTGATAAAGAGTTGGATCCTCCAACTTGTCCTTTTTAGGAAATTTTGTTTTTCAAGGGCAACCAAGTAATAATCCATGGTCAATCACATGGACAGGTAGGGCAGGCCCTTGGGAATAGTCTTTGCTGCCAGCTGACTTAAAAATGTACTTTGCTTTTTCAAGGTCCTTACTTGCTCATCTGTAGACTAAAGAATGGATCGCAACTTCTTTGTTACTGTCCCACAGTCATAAAGTTGTTCTCTAGCCTTGGATAGGACATGACCCATAGCCTTGATCTTCTCAGCTGCACTGAAACATTCATATCAATTATCGGCCATGAAAAAGAGAATGAAAAGTATAAAGATTGACACATAGACTACAACTTTAAAAGAAACAAAGGATATGAACACCAAATGAAAATGGAAGCACTTACTAGTCTTGATTTAGAAGCAACCAATGCGAAAAATATTACCTTTGAGGTAGATCAGAATCTGAATTAGCCTCACCCAATGTATGCTGACATTCTTTAATACAAAGCATCAGTTCATGGTATAAATCAAGATTATTCCTAGCCTGGGAAATGCTTGAATACACCCTAGCCATGATCAATTGGTCTCGCATCAATCTAATAGTGCAGTCAGAATTCTTGTTCTCATTCTCCCACCTCCAAATGTTGTATTTTCCCAGGAGAATAGAATCTACCTCCTTGGAACATTTAATTGCTGTGTTTTCAAGTCAACTCGCTTTTCTTCATCCTGTTGAATCAGCTCTGTTGACCTTGTCTCCCTCCTCTTTTGTCTCAATTGCTGTAAGCATTAAACTACTATAAATTAAAACATACTATGCTAAAATCTAAGAAATATAAAATTCTTCTATTGGAGAAGTAACATTCAAAAAGGATTTTGGAAAATAATATAACAATTCAGTTTTCCATGAGAACAAAAAGTAGCGATATAGTGCAACAAAGAATTTTACCCTCTGCAAAACTTTTATTGGACTTTCTTCAAGCTGCAAATGGTCTGCATTAGAACAACCATTGTCCTGGGAGTTTGACTAGACATTAGCTTACAATAGGCTACCAAGATCATAGATCAGTTAGCCAGGGAAAGTAAAAACTTACCATCAAGAGCATTCTCTTTGACGTCTCGATGTTCACTTCCTGTGTCATCCTCTTGAAACCTTGTAAGAAGTTCTTCGTCATTGGAAGTTTTTTTCTGCACCTCGTCATTCGTTTTACCCCCCTTAGTATTTTCCTTGCTTTCTTCATTGAAGATCATGCCATCTTGTTATGAATGTAACTTTTCTAAGCTATCTCCAGAAGTCGTTTGCCTCTGCTTGATGTACACCGTTAGAGATAGAGAAGCA
>APFE031106084.1:3247-32660 GCA_000404065.3 Pinus taeda | reverse complement strand
AAATTTTTAAAAGAAATATTAATACAACATCTTGTATTAAACCATATAGCCCAAAATTTGTATATATAAAAGATTTTTCCGCAGAAGGAATTTTCAGGACTTTTGCAACTTTACTTGGACAAGAAAAAGATACAACATCAGCTCCAACTAGGGATTGCTTCCCCTTGTGGGATGCATAGAGCCTGTAGACATTTTCCTTGAATCTATTGGGCATGGATTCAGTTCATCAAAAGAAAACTAAGCATCTTCACTTTGAAATGTGAAACCTCTAACATGTGAATGCTTTCAAAGTGCAATTAAATTTAATTCCATGTTCAAGTTATTTGTTCAGACCTTCTACCCTACTACATTCTTCAAAAATTAAAAATGAAACTACTGAGAGTGAATACTTCATCTTATACAAATTGAAAGTTGAAACCATATTGAAAAAATTATTCATCTACCACACACTAATGTTAAAAATCATTGATGTTACAAACTAAATTAATCAATAAACTACACACAAACCATTTAACTACACACTCCTATTGTAGTCAACTAAAAGTATACCTGTGAAGTGTAGTCTAACTTCCTGTGCAACCATGTGAGCATTGGATTTACTGGCATTACAACTTGCCAATATCTAAAAGCTTGAAAATTATTTAGAATGTGAAACTCAAATTCCGTAGGAAACTCATACTCACATGGAATTTTGAAAGTTGCATCCTCTTTAAACAAATGATATTTATGATAAAATCTTCGGGGAAAAAAATATGTTGCTCAATGATGACATTAGTAACTCTTGAATGAAAATAGCAATGAATGGATTTGAAATATCAAACTAATCGAGTTAGTAACCGAGTGGAATCATGATCTAATCAAAGAATAGATCTAATCAACCACCGTTCCTTGAGGACAGATATCTTCGTTACTCTATTCCTAGGAAGCAACGCCAAATGTTGTATTTGTTTCTTGAAGGAAATTCTTGGTTGTGTAATCGCACCAAGAAAATAACTAGACCAATATCTTCGCTCAGGCTGGCCCTTGAACTAGAGGGATCTCCCTCAAGTGTTATGAGGCTTTTTAATGTTTCTCATTGTCACTCGAAAGTACCATATGAAGCAAAAAAAATAGATCTAATATTTGTTGTATACATGGTTGCTTATGAGTCAGAAATCCCTACTGACAAATAAATCCCTCTCTTGAAGAGGCCTAATCAACATAGCTCGAAAGATTTAGATGGAGGAAGAGAGGGAACTAAATAAATAAATATCCTCATTGAATATATAATTATCTAATGAACAACTAAAGCATGTAGAAGTATATCTACAAAAAAATATCAATACATTTAACTATAATATAGAAGCAGCAATCTACTAATTCAAAGGGATTAGTGTTGCCATATTTTCACCATGATCTACCAAGTAAGGAAAATTACTCTGCATAGGAATGTCATAGGGGCTCATACTCACCCCAGTCCTTCCCAATGTCTTATACCATCTCAAATATATACAGAGAAGATTATGAAAGAGACATGAAAAGACATACATGTATACAAGTTTTGTCATAAAATTCAAGCCAGAAACCTTCAATATTAACTCTCTGCAATGACAATATTTACAAATAAATATCAAGGTTTTCACATCAAAAGAAAACTCTTTTTATCTACAAATGAAAAAATATATAGACTATTATAATCCACGAACTGTCTCTAATTCCTACGAACAAAAAACTAAACTTCGGGAATAGAAATTAATTAAAATCTATAAAAGTAAAATGAATCTAAAAGACAATGTAAGATGTCTCGAATATTGGTGTTGTTTGGTTAGCTATTTTCTGGAGATAAATAACGTAATATTTTATTAATTCCTTCAAAACGGGAGCTTTTATTTTTACTTTCCACTTATCCTTCGACTGACAATTATTTTATCCCTTGAAATCTAGATACTTCTTCTTTGACTATTAACACTAATCCTGAAAATATGGGAACTTTTCCAATCTATTAAATACCTTTGCCACCTATGGCCTTCGAAATATCAAAGGTTGGAATTGATTTTTTTAAATATGGAATTAGTCTTTCAAAGGATTATTTAAATGCTTTTATATCCTAAAAATGATTCTCTTATTGATGTTCTCCTTAAAAACCTCTGACACCTAATGTATGAGTGTCAAAACAAATGTGTCCAGATTTAGGATCAATATTCAAGTGCTAAGTTTGATAAATATGGAATTTAAATTTTGATTTCCTATTGTATCCCTAGATGTAATTGACGATTAGGTTAACTGTTCTAAATCTAAAACTAATTTTCCTTCTAATATTCTATCTAGAGATCCAAATCTATTTTCTGAAAATGTGTGAAGTTTGCAAAGTCCCACTTATACCTATGTTAGATAATTGTCATAACACAACTCTTCTTTTTGAATTCAATTTTTTGCATATTTCAATTGTAATAAATCAATCCTTTGAACTCATTTCAAGACCTTTGATCCATTTCAAGACTATATCTCCTCATCCTTACTCCATCTAGTTATGATTATTAATCCTTAAATCAACACATATAGCTAACAAACCTCACAATTGCAACAAATAACAAATTGTTTTCTTCAAAGAAATAATTCACAATCATTTCCTCTATGTAATGAATCAATCATCTTTCTCTATTCTAAATAACTTGGTGTCATTTATGGCATGAAAGAAATTCAATATAAGATCAAATTTTCCTACAAACATTGAAGTTCACTTCCTGTAACAACTTGAAACATTTATTCAAATCTCTAGTTTTCACATATAACCATAAAAATACCTATTTTTATGCATTACATATTCAGCAACCAATAAAAGATTTGAATCTATAGAAATATTTTGTTGGATTTCATGGTGGACTAAACTTGGGGATAATCATTCCTTCCAAAATGGTTCACTTCACAATATTTATGCAATCCTTCTAGCTCCTATAACCCTGAAAATTTCCTCAATATAATAGTACTTTGAAGAATTAATTCAATGACTCTCCAAAGTAGAGAAACAATTTGGATATAACCTATATCCATTTCAATGCAACATGATGCTTCCTTCCAACTGCAAAATAAAGGTGTAGGAAATGTTCCAGATTCCCCTTGTTCATCCCACTTTTTAATCCACTCACCAAGGAAAAGAGAACTATAATTATTTGCAAATTTGACACATTCTGGAGAACCTTAACTTTTTGCTCCTACACATTTTTGGTACTCAATGTAACAAGTAAAGAATTTATTTGTTTTCTTTTTTGTTGGGAATCAGAAATCTTCCCACATAGTCTTTAAGGTATGAATCATATCTAGAAACCTAAGGCATAGTTGAAAGTAGAATAATTAAGGTTTGTGGAAAATTTTCTCTACCAAGTTGATTCCAAAACCATTTCAATACAGTCAAGTCATAGGAACCAATATACATAAAATGTTTTCATGTAAGCTTTCTTCAATTCTAATGTTATCTTACATGATGACTCTAGTGTTAAAAATTGTTCCATGTAGAGTAGGATATCTACAATAGATAAACGTTGTTTGCCAAGCATGTAAAAAATTTAGTACTTGATGAGAGACAAGAGGTGTGAACCCATGTGCTCATAATTTTCAAACAAGATCGATGGTTTGGAGCGGTTCCTGATCTATTTAACAATACCCAACATCCCATCACTTTCCAAACTTTTACAGGCAAGTTGGTTCTGCGAGGCAGTTTAATAAAAACACACAAATTTAATCGACGACTTAAATATATTACGAGGCCCCACCACCCCTAGTTTCAAAAACCATTGTGCATGGTGCCAAGGGTTGTTTACAAAACCACTCGGGACCCATGTGCTATCAAGTCCATGGTTTTTTTCTGTCACTGACCTATAAATGATAATACAAACTTGATCAAAATGTACTTGCAATAACGAAATGACCACTTAGCAAATTTGTTGCTACATTTATCCCCATATTGTCACTTAAAATAGAGATGGATTTCAAGCGGGGTGTGGTGGCAAGTGTTATTTGTGATTCGAGGTCTCACAATCATTCTGGAGATTTCACATTGCAAAGACAATTTTGGGAAAAAATTAATTGCAGACCCCTTTAGCTGCTAATGCTCGAATCACCTAGGGGGCCTCAATTAAATCTTAATCGTAAGCACTGATATTCATCATTGAAAGAAGCATGGAATTTACTCCTATACTTATGTTGTGCTTATTGTTCAATGAGATGTCATAATAAATATATCGTGATACGCTAATATGTTGTCTACTGGACGTTCTATTGTAAATACATAAGGTTTTGTCTAAGCAATGTGTTGAAAAGTGTGCAACAAGAAATGCTTGTTGAGAATGCAACAAGATCATGGAGCTTAGTGAAAAGAGTCGCCTTCGCTAAGTGGGCCCGCAGGCTATTTTTGGCGCAAGTCTATTTTTAGACTATGTCTATTTTTAGACATATGGATCATGTCTATGGATTGCAGGTTTCTGTTTATGGATGATTGATCAAGTTGGAAAAAAAAGATGGACTTCTATTTTTAGACCATAGCGGAGTGACACCACAGCGGAGTGACTGCTCAGTCTAAATATAGAACAGTCAAATATTATTAGCTCATAATAATATTTAGACTATAAACTTTGTCTTATTCTCTTGGAGCACTTCAGGATGAGCTACGGATGTGGTACATGCAGATCCCAGAAGGAAATACGTGGTTACCTATGGGATGACTAATATTTGCATGCAGGACTTCAGTTAGAACTCAAGTGAGTTGAGTTTAGTGGACTGGAGGTGCAGTTGATGGAGTTGTGTTCAGTTTAGCTTTGTTAAACTGGTTGTATTTAGTCTAACTGGCAAATAGACTAGAGATGAGTTCGGTGAATTAGTTATTAATTAATTAACAAGTTATTAACTCATAATACAACTAATGAATACTTCAGTTAACTCAGTTGCATGTCAGTGCATGTTCAGTTCAGCAGGGACAGGTGTTAGAGGATCAGATTGCTATCAGTTGTGACTATAGCTGTGTATGATGATTTGCACAATCAGTGGGATTGAGTTGCCAATGAGGATTGCGTGGTATATCCAAGGGAAATACGAATTTGGATAATTCATTCATCAGTATTCTCATGCAGGTATTGAGCAGTGGAGGAAGGCAAGCAGCGGAAGAGATTTGGAGATCAGATCTGAGCTATATTGTGTGTAACAGAGGTGGAGATACTTGTGAGAAGTATTATTCTGTGTAATGTTACATGACTCAATCATTAATATACAGATAGTTGGGGTTTTTAGCGAGATGCTTTCCCCGGGATACATACTGTGTTAATGTGTGAATGCTCTTGATGTTTTATTGTTATTGATGCTGCTATTATTGATGATCAACGTAGAGGAGCTTATGTATTGTGTATGTTTTCCACAATAGTACATGATCAGGATAATCTCCATTGAATATGTGTTAAATTATTCAAAATTTCTACACAATGATACCATTTTCAAGAGCTCGCACTAAAACTTCCTCATTTGCTACACCATATAATATGACATTAATGCTGCATACACCTTTCTTCATCCTATGAGAACTTTTATAGATGAGAATCATATTTATACTGAGAGTCAACAGCATATGGAGAGAAATGAAATTGGAAAGACATATAGCCCCATCAAATGATAAAAAATCCACACCTAAAGCACATGCTCGATCAACGACACCATATGGGTTATGTGTAATAATGTAAATTGCCAACCCCTCTCCCTTGGCTTGTTATTTTTTGTATTGGGTTTTAACATGTCTTTTCTTACAGCTCTATGGGTATTTATCCCACATCGATAAGGAAAACTTTAGTTTCTATTGTTTATATATTCTAATGGTTAGAAACCTTATTTACGCATAGTGTATATATTATACATCCCTCCTTGGTTTGGCACTTGTATATTTACATCTTACTTCGCTTGTAAACATGGTTTCTTGGTAAACTTTGATAAACGCATAGAAATACAAAATTATTGGGCTATTAGCCAAATAACTTTTCTGTAACAATTTTAATTTTAAATAAACAATAATAACTTTATAAAAATATATATAATGATATATTTTAATAAAATTAAAATTATTTAAAATTAAAATTATTATTTTTAAAATAAATAATAGTCCAACATCCTATATTAAACCATTTATCCAAAAAAAAATATATATCCAAGCCTCTATCTAGGAAGGAAATTTAAAAAAAAAAAAATCTAACTTTTATTCGATAAGAAAAACTTACAAGATCAGCTTCAACTGGGGATTCCTTCCCCCTGTAGGATGCAAATAACCTGTGGACATATTCCTTGAATCTGTTGGGCATGGATTGAATTCATCAAAATAAAATTAACCATCTACACATTGAAACCTACAACCTATACCTTGTGAATTCTCTTAAACTACAATTAAATCCAATTCCATGTTCAAGTTGTTTGCCAATAGCTTCTATAGTGTGACATTATTCAAAAATTAAAACTTGAAATATTGAGAAAGAACACTTCATCTACTACAAAGTGAAAGTGGTAATCATAGTGAAACAATTATTCATCTACAACACACTAATGCTAAAAATCATTGGTATTACAAACTCAATCAATCCATAAATTGCACATAAACAATTAATATACACACTCCTATTGTAGTCAACTGAAAGTACACCAATGAAGTGAAGTCTAACTTCAAGTGAAACCATGTGAGCATTGGATTGACTCGTACACCACCTCGTCAATCACTCAAAACTTGGAAAATATTTACATTGTGAAACTCAAATTCCATAGGAAATTGATAATTATAGGTGAATTCGGAAAGTTGCATCCTCTGTAGACATGATATTTATGATACTAGATGAGAGGAACAGAAACATCTTTCTCAATGCTGCCATTGTTGACCCTTGAACAAAAAAAAACAATGAATGCAACTGAAATCTCAAACCAGTGGAATCGCCATATAGACAAAGTGGAACCACCAAGTCAAATGAATGACACCAATATATAATGTCTAATCTTTTTTCAATAGAAAAGAATAGATATAATCAACTATTATTCTCTTCGTATAGATATATTTTTTTTATTATGTTCATGGGAAATGGAAGAAGATGTTGTATTTGTTTCTTGAAGGCAGTTTTGTTATGCTCTTGACTTGCGAGAAATTCTAGTATACAAAATATGAGAAGAAATACAACCTAGAACACATAATAAAATGAGAAAAACAACAAGTATTTTATTATTCAGAGATAAAATAAATGTTCAGATTCCTCTTCAAGGGGGCAACCTCCAGTAGAGAAGAGCTTGATTACAAAATAAGAATCGTTGATCTCTCCCTTCTAATTACGACTATTTGTAGCTAAATGACATTCAACAACCTAACAACTAGTGGTCCTTTTGATAACATGGGTTAGCCACTTTATTTATTAATTATGGCCCATTTGCAACTAACTATGGTCCCTTTCTTAAATGTGGGCCAACCACTTCCAATTATTAATATGGGCTTTATTGACTCTTTAACTAACTATGACTATGAATCGACCCTATTGGGTTATTACATAAATAAAGGGGTTACTGTTAGAAGTTAACATTCCCTCCCCCATGCAAAGCAACCTTGCCCTCAAGGCTGAAGCTACGGAAACTACTGAAGAATAGTGGTTGGATCCTAGGTCACATCTTCTAGAGAGGTGTCTTTCCGATTAACTAGGACTTCTTTGATCATGCAGCTGTGCAAATACATTTCACGAGTATCGAGGACTTGTTCAGGTTGGAGCGAGAGTGAAACTTCTTTATCCAATTCAGATAGATGTGTTTGAATTCTGTAATTGTTCCCCAACACTTTCTTGACACATGATACATGGAAGACTAGATGGATTTTTGAAGTTGGTGTCAAAGCGAGCATATAGGCTACTTCTCCAATGCGATGAAGTATTTGATAAGGTCCGTAGAATTTTGGAGCTCATTTCTAGTAGCCCTATTCTTTGAGCTACATTTTCTTATGTCAGTGAAGCCACAGGAATACCTGATCCCCTTCTTGAAATGTGCACTCTGAATGATGTTGGTTGGCATGTTGCTTCATTTGATTCTGATCTTGATGGAGATTATATTTACGACAAGCTAGCATGGTGGCATGGCTCTGTAGGAGTTGATCAACTTCTTGTACCTTAGATCATCCGTTGATATAAGAAATATGTGAAGGTGGTATTTTTCCATACACTTCTTCATATGGAGTCATCTTGGTGGCTTCATGATAGTTAGTATTATACCACCATTTAGCTCAAGGTAGCCACTGTACCCATTGATGATTCTTTTCTGATGTGAAGCACCTTAGGTATGTCTCCAAACATGTGTTGACTGCTTCATTTTGACCATCAGTTTGGGGATGATAGGAAGTACTCTCTTGGAGTTGGGTGCCTTCTATCTTGAAAAGTTCTTGCCAAAAGTTGCTCGTGAAGTTCGGGTCATGATCAGACACAATGGAAGTTGGCATCCCATGCAGTTTGAAGATCTAGTCCATGAAAGCTTGAGCGACCAAAGTGGAGGTAAATTTGTGGGGCAGAGCACCAAAATGAGCATATTTAGAAAGTTTGTCCACAACAACCATGATGACTGATTTTTTGCCTGACTTTGGGAGAGGAATAATGAAATCCATAGAAGCACCCATCCAGATGGAGGCAGGGATTGACAATGGTTTTAAGGTTCCTAGTAACTTTATTGTTCCTCCTTTGTGGCATTGAAACACATCACATTCAGCTACAAAAGTAAAAATTCCAGTTTTCATGCCCTTCCAAAAGAAAGAATGATGAGTGTGAGCATAAGTCTTCTGAAATCCTACATGCCCTGCAATGGGAGATGAGCGCAACTCTTCCAAAATGTGAGTTTTGAGGGTGGATGTAGGTGATATAACTACTCAATCCTTGTAGTGAAGAATCTCATCCTTCTAAGAGTAGCCAACTAAGGAATGAGGATCTTCTCTCAAGTTATTAATGAGTTGGGAGAGAGAGGGGTGTGAAAACCATTCCTTTTGGGCTTCTTCAATCCAATCTGTTATGGGAAGAGAGATTGATAACAAGGTGCTTTCATCCTCAAATTGGCATGATAAAGCATTCGCTGTTATGTTGTCACACCCTTTGTTGTAAATTATCTCATAATCATATCCCAAAATTTTGTCCATCCATTTATTTTGTTGTGGCGAGGATAGACATTGCTCCAAACAATATTTGAGGCTTTGATGGTCTGTGTGGATTTGGAAATGTCACCCCAATACATATGGTAACCAGGTATCTACTGCATGTAAGATGGCCATCATCTATGTCTCATAGGTACATTGTCCCAGATGTTTCCCACTTAGTTGTTAGCTGGTGAAAGACAAGGGTTGACCTTCTTGCATTAAGACACCACCAATACCAATACTTGAACCACAACATTCAATCACAAAATATTTGGTGAAGTTGGGTAGCACCAATAATGGAGTGGAAAACATGGCCTATTTGAGAGCCACAAATGATTGTTGTTCTGCATCAGTCTAGAGGAATTAATTTTTCTTGAGAAGGTTAGTGAAAGGTCAAGTAATGCGACGATAATTGTAGACAAATTTGTGATAGTAGTTGGTGAGACCCAAGAATCCCCTCAAACTCTTCAATTTTTTTGGTTAGGGCCAATCTTGCATTGCCTATATCTTTTGGGATCAACCCTGACACCTTCACAACCCATAATGTGTCCGAAATACATGACTTCTTCCATGACAAAAGACCACCTAGACAATTTGACAAATAATTTGTGATTCAGGAGCAGTTGCAAGGTCAGGTCTACATGTTGAAGATGTTTTTCCCAGATTAGGCTATAGATGAGAATGTCATCAAAGAAAACGAATACAAATTTTGAGAGATATGGTTTCAACAGGTGATTCATGAGGCTTTGAAAATTAGATGGGGAATTATAGAGACCAAATAGCATGACCAAGAATTCATAATGGCCTTCATGGTCCAGAAAGCATTCTTGGGAATGTCTACTTCTTTCATGCATATTTGGTGATAGCCAGAGTGAAGATCTAGATTAGTAAAGACTTGAGCGCCATGTAGTTCATCAAGAATATAATCAACAACTGGAATAGGGAATTTTTCTTTGGCAGTGATCTTGTTGAGGTCCTAAAAGTCTAGACACATGTGCCATTCCCCATCTTTCTTGAGTAACATGACCACTAGTGATGAATAAGGATTGATGATAGGACGAATAAAACTCGATTTAAGGAGTTCCTTGGTGATTTTTTCAATTTTATTGTTTTGGGTGAAAGGATATCGATATGGGTGCACATTGAGTGGTTATGCCCCTAACACCAATGTGATGCTATGATAATGTTCCTCTATAGGGTGGAATCTATTTAAGTTTTCCAAATGCCTACTAGTGGTGGTTTAATACTTGTTGCATCTCAGGATTAATATGAAGAGTAGTGGATTCTATGGTTTGGATGGCATTAAACTAGGCGATGACTCCATGATGGTCATTTTTCAACAACTGTTTCATTCGATTCGAGTTTATGATAGAAGGAGCACCTGCCTGGAGTCCACGAAGTGTATGAATGTGGTTATTCTTCTTAAAGCTAATATATAACTCCTGGAAATCCATTATGATTGGTCTTGGTGTGCAAATCCATTTAGCACCCAAAAAAATGTCACAACCACTCATGTTAATTGCAAAGATGTGGGTTTTTATGTGGTAGTATCCCATCTGAAGTTTAATATTTTTGTAGCGGCCTTCACATTTCATTATCCCCCCATCAACAATAAGGACCTGGAAATTAGATATTGCCCTTGCAAAACAATGAATAGCTTCGACGACTTCCTTTTGGATAAAGTTATGAGTGTTGCCACCATCAATCATTACTACTATAAGGTGATGTTTAAGAAAGCCCGTGATTTTGAGAGATTGGGGTCTAGAAATTCCCACCAAAGCATGTAGTGACATAACTGGTTCATATTGTGTAGCTGTGAGATCATTGTCCTGCTAGGCTTCCTCAACTTCTCCTCTAGCGCCCTAAGGGGTGGGGCTTCCTCAAATGAGCTATGATCAATAACATCAATTTGAAACAACTTCAGTTGCTTGCATTTATGCCCTGGGGAGTATTTGTTATCACAATAGTAGTACAATCCTTGTTTTCTTCTTTCAGCCATTTCCGTTGGAGACATCTTTTGAACCTTAAGTGTTTGGGTAGGGCCCTGAGCCTAGGTGTAATGCCCCTTGTTATAAAATTTGGACGAGTAAACTGGGAAACTAAAGAATGTTCCACTTTGACAGCCTTTGCGCAAGCATATATCCATGTAGGATGGTGGTGCATCTAGTCATGTGCTTGGATGGCTTCTTTGAGACCACTTATGAAACATTCCAAGTAGAATTAATCTCCTAGACCTTCTATTTGGATGGCGAATGTCTCAAACACTAAAATTTAGTCTTTTACTATGCTCGTCTATCGAATCTTGGTAAGACAACCCAAAAAAATAGATTCTCTATCAAAGTAGTCAATGTTAGAAAATTAGGTATTACATAGTCATGGAACACATAAAATATTGTAGAAATATAAACACAAAAAATGCATAAAACAAGAGAGACACAGATATACATGGTTCAACCAGTTTGGTCCTTCCTTTTATATTTCAGCAAAATGAAGAGATACAACCTACAGAAGATCGGTTGTAATTCCCTCTTCACTCTCAATATCCTCTCTCTTCTTCACTCAGAATATAGATCTACATAGATTCAATACAATTCCCTCATATATAGTGAGGGGTTGCCTTCTACGGAAAATAAACCTAAATTGAACATAACTTCTACCATCAAATCTCTGCCTAATGAATGGCCCAAATTGACTACAAAATTACAACGTTTTACAAGGAAATTTTACATCTACTCTTAGCTTTGAGGGCGCTGCCCCAAATACCCCTGCCAAGGGGGGGGGCTCCCAAAGGGCATAGCCAACCCCCCTGGACCCCCCTTGTAGTGAATATTTTATGGGTGGCATTGCTTCCCTATTATGAACTGGGGTTCAAAACGGCAATACCTTTGAATACAAAAGATATTCAGGCTCCACACCCAACAATATCCCACTTGGAGACTGATTATAGCAACTCCACCACTGCATCATTTGTTGGACAATGACTCCACATTGGATGTACTTGTTTCTCATCTTCTTCATCATACTTGAAGACCAATTGAAACTGAGCAGATTCTCAGTTTCTCCCTGGTTACAACTTTTGTTGTCATATCTGCAGGATTTTGGCTAGTGTGTATCTTTTCTAGCTTCAACAGTCTATCTTTGAATGTTGACAGTATGAAATGGTACTTGAGTTGTATATGTTTAGTCTCGGAATGAAATTCATAGTTATTTGCAAGATGTATGGCACTTTGGCTTTCACTGTATAACTTGCCCAACTCATACTTCTTACTCAATTCATCCATAAACCTTTGTAACCAAATCATTTCTTTACTATCCTCTGTAGCAATAACATACTCTGCTTCTATTGTTGAGAGTGCAGCAACACTTCGTAGTTTTGAGACCTAACTGACAGTTGTTCCACCTATTGTAAAAATATATGTTGTTGTGCTCCTCTTGTTATCTCTATCACTCGCCATATCTGCATCAACATATCCCTGTAAAGAAATGTTTGAACCACCAAAGCATAATGCCTACTTTTTGGTACCTCTCAAATACTTCAGAATCCACTTTACTGCCATCAAATGTTATTTTCCTGGATTGTTCATGTACCTGCTTACAACTCCCACCACATGTGCAATATCAGGCCTTTTGTAGACTATTGCATACATTAAGCCTCCAATTGCTGATGCATATGGAACTTTAGACAGATGAGCCATTTCTTCCTGAGTCTTGGGACACTCCTCCTTAGTTAATTTGAAATGGCTAGCCAAAGGTATACTAATTGGTTTTGCATTCTACATATTAAACCTTTTCAACAACTTTTCTTTGTAGTCACTTTGAGACAATGTTAATTTGTGATTCTTCCTGTCTCTAGTTATTCTCATATCAAGGATTTGTTTTTCAGCACCAAAATCCTTCATTACAAATGAGTTTGCTAATTTTATTTTGAGCACATTTATTCCCTGCATGTTAGAACCTACAACCAGCATGTCAGCTACATACAATAAAAATATAATATAGCTGCCATCATTTTTCCTTTTGAGATAAACACAATGATTAGAGTGACATCTACTATAACCTTGTTTAGACATAAACCTGTCAAATTTTGTATATCATTGCCTTGGAGCCTGTTTTAATCCATACAAGCTCTTCTTCAACCTGCACACTAGTTTCACCTTCCCTTTTACTTCATATCCTTGTGGTTGTTGCGTATATATCTCTTCCTCCAAATCCCCATGGAGAAAGGTTGTCTTTACATCTAATTGCACAAGCTATAAATCTTCCGCTACTACTAGACTTAAAATAGTTATGATTGAAGTCATTTTCATAATAGGAGAAAATATCTCATCAAAGTCTATACCCTTTTTCTGTGCAAACCCTTTCACCATAGTCTTGCTTTATACCTTCTTCTACCTCCATCTTCTTCCTTCAACTTGTAAACCAATTTATTCTGTAATGTTGTTTTACCTGCAAGTAACTTAACTAAGTCCCAAGTCTGGTTATGTGCTAAGGAGTCCATCTCTCCTTTCATGGCTTGCTCCCACTTGTTCATGGCTTCTACCTGTACTGCTTCTTCATAACATTCTGGCTCACCAAAATCAGTCAACAATACTTAATATGATGAAGGAGAGTATCGTTCAGGGGATCTACTTATCATGATAGATCTTCTAACACAACTTTCAGCTGTTTGAGGTGCTTGTTGCTATTTTGTTTGTTATTCTAGATGTTGATCATTACGATTTTTAGGCACCATCACTTTTTCTGTGATCTCATCAAGCACTGTGTATTCTCTCTTTTATTTTTACTATTTCTTTTCCTATAGTTGATCCTTATACAAGACCTTCTCATTGAATATGACATCTCTGCTTCTAATGATTTTTTGTTTTTCATAATCATAAAATCGATAACCAAAATCATTAACACCATATCCAATAAGGGTACATTTATTCAATTTTTCCTCAAGATTTGTTCTATTTTCTTTATTAATGTGGACAAAGGCTTCACAACCAAAAGTCTTTAAAAGGGACTAGTTTACCTTTTTACCTGTACATGCCTCATTTGGAATAGCACCATCCAAGTAACTTGAGTGCCCTCTGTTTATTAGATAGACAACAGTATCTACAGCATCTCCCCAAAATTATAAAGGCAATCTCACATGCAATCTCATGCACCTTGCATGCTCCATGATTGTCATATTCATCCTTTCTAACACACCATTTCCTTGTGGTGTTCTTGGAGTTGTATTCTCTCTATGAATTCCATTCTCTAAACAGTACATATCAAACTCTTTGCTGCAATATTCACCTCAATTGTCTAATTTGAGACACTTCAACCTTTTTCTTGTCTCATTTTCAACGAAAGCTTTTGATTTCTTGAAAGAATCAAATACATCAGATTTATTTCGAATACAATAAATCCAGTTTTTTTTGGTTGCATGATCAATAAAAGTAACAAAATAACAAGAGCCACCAAGAGATGATACTTGAGAAGCTCCCCATACATTTGTATGCACAAGCTCTAATATTTCTCTCTTCTTGTCTTTCCCAACTCAAAGGAATCTGACTCTCTTCTGTTTTCCATAAACACAATTCTCATAGAACTTTAAATCAACATGCTTCAAACCTGACAACATATTTCTTAAGTGAAGAATCTGCATCCCCTTCTGACTCATGTTCCCGAGCCTATGATGCCAGAATGTTATATCTTCTCTTGTAGAGGTTAAAACATTAATAGAATTAGAAATACCATTGCATAAATAAAATGTACCAACCTTCACTCCTTCCACTGTTACCAGGGATCCTTTAATGACCTTCCAAGTTTTTTATGTGAAAGTAGTTACGCAACCTTCACCTCCAAACTGCACTGTTGAAATCAGATTTTCTTCAGATCTGGAACATGCCTTACCTCCTTCAATAGCCATTGATTTCCATTTTGATTATTTATGAAAATTGTACCAATTCCAATGATTTTATAAGGTTTATCATCACCTAATCAAACCGGTCCAATATCTCCATGAACATAATCATAAAAATGTTTCCTATCAGGTGTGGCATGGAATGAGGCCCCTGAATCTACCACCCAGCCATCAATAATATTTTATAAAGAAAGAATCAAAGCATCTTGAAACACATCACCTGTTATATTCACTTCATTATTATTTTCTTGTTGTGTGTGTTCTTCTTTTCCTTTTCAAGACTTGCAGTCTTTCTTCAGGTGTCCTTTCTTCACACATTTCCAGAACATTGTCCCCAATCTGGACTTGGATCTACCTTTTCTTGACTTACTGTGATATCCAAGGCTCTTTCCTCTTTCAATTTTTCTTCCCCCAATCTCTGTACTCAAAGAATTACATGATGTCTCATAGGAGCTTTTATGTCGCATTTCCGCACTACAGATTGCACCGACAACATCATCAAACTCTAAAGTACTAGATCCAGAGACATAGTTACTAATGACCATAAATAAACCATTCTAGCTTTCTAGCAATGAGTACAGAAATAACAGAGCCCTAAATTCATAATCAAAAGTTACCCCTACACAACTTAACTGACTGGCAACTATATTAAATTCATTTAAATGATCAGCAACAGATCCACCTTCTGACATATTCATATTAAATAAATGCTTCATAATGAGTACCTTATTTGAGGCTGAGGTACTTTCATATAGTTTGGCCAATGTCAACATTAAACCTTATGTTGTCATTTCCTTTGAAATATTAAACACTACCGATCCCGCTAGGCATAATCGTACTGTTCCAAGTGCCTTTCTTTCAAGAATATCCCATTTTGTGTTTGTCATACCCATCGACTTCTTTGTCTTTCTGCTCAATGGTTGGTACAGATCTCTCTGATACATATAATCCTCCATCTTCATCTTCCACAGCCGGTAGTTTTGGCTGTTCAATTTTTTCACCCTAAACTTACCATCCTTTGCCATTTCTCCCACTCAAATAAGGAACCCTTCCCTCCTGCGAGGTTATTAGCCAAATAGACCTTCGGGTCTAATATCAGTTGTTAGAAAATTATATATTATAGAGCAACGGAACACATGAAATACTGCAGAAATATAAACACAAAAAAACCATAAAACAAGAGAGACATAGATATACGTGGTTCACCTAGTTTGGGCTACATCCACAGAGAAACATCCAGTCCTTCTTTTTATATTATCCAACAAAATGAAGAGATACAACCTACAGTAGGTCCATTGTAATTCCCTCTTAGCTTCCAATCTTCTCTCTCTTCTTCACTCAGAATATAGATCTATATAGACGTAATACAATTCCCTCATATATAGCGAGGGGTTGCCTTCTAGGGCAAAAAGCCCTAAATTAAGCATAACTTATATTGTCAAGTCTTCGCCTAATGAATGGTCTAGATTTACTATAAAATTACAACATTTTACAAGGAAATTTTACATCTATTCTTAGCTTCAGGGGTGCTACCCCCGATCCCCCCACCAAGGGGGGTTCACAAAGGTCGCACCCACACCCCCCTGGACCCCCCTTGCAACACATATTTTACTGGTGGCATTATCGCCCCATTACGAACTGGGGTCCAATGTGGTGATACCTTTGAATACAAAAGATAATCAGGCTCCACACCCAATAGTCAGAAACGAATTTTGGGAACACCTACCAAGTTATGTTCCCGAGATAACATTTTACATGTCGTTACCACCATTTCGATCTCTCTTGCTCCAAGTAAACAGCTCCCACATGTAGGTTAGTTAGATCATCACAGATATCATTCAGAATAAAATATTATTCAATCTGTGCTACCCATACTGCTAGATTAGTTCCATCAAATTTATACATATCCAGCTTAGGTGGCTAACGGTGGGAATGTTGGTGATTTCCATGGAAGTGAATATGATGGCTAGATTGTCCCTCAAGGTGTTTGTCAATACCTTATTCATCCTGATGCAACCCCGACATGCTCTTAGTGACATTTTCAATGGATTGTGAAATTTTCTACACATCTTCCTAGAATGTATCCAACATTTTTGCAAGGTGCTTGATCTTCTCATTGGCCATGGTTTGAGCTTTGGTTTCTACCAATCATATATCTCTATAACTTGTCATCAATTCAAAAAAAAATTGGACTACCTGAAAATTGAAACTAACAAGTGAATGGTACCACTGCGATCAACTTGTCATCCTAAATCTTAAGGGCTAAGTCTCTTGTAAGCCTCCTGGCAAGGTTTTTTTCTTCTTCTTTTTTTAACTTTGAATGGAGTTTTACTCCACATAGATCAATACAGCAGTGGCAAAATTCCAAAAAACTTGATCTTACCCAATGTCCTGCGAAAATCAGGCCCAAACTATAGAAGTCACAAACCTCACTGCGCAAAGGGTTAGATTTTCTTGTGAAACCCTAATGGCTAAATGTGAGCTGGACTATGGTGATAGAACCCTAATTGGTCGATCTGATTCATGCAGTGACAATAGAACCCCAACAACTAGATTTGAATTGTATTGTGGTGGTGGAACCCCAACTGGTGGATATGATTGGTGTGGCGGCAACAGAACCCCAACTTCTAGATCTGAATCGTATTGCAGTGGTAGAACCCCAACTAGTGGATCTGATCTGACAAATAAGATAATGGGCAATATTTTGAGATGCGAGGGAGCTATGGTCACAAAGGAGTGTTAGGTGCTATAGATCGCAATATACATAAGTGTCCAACAATAGTACTCAGCCCAATATTTCAAGGCACTAGTTAAGGAGGATCAACCATTCCCTTAGCTTTACTACCTAACTACCCTATCATACATGCGACTAATCTCCTCGAGTATTGTTCTCAGTGAACTGTAGCAGCAAGACGACAAACGAATTATCTAAGGCAAGGTTTCAGGTGAGCCTATGGGGCTTCTGATATACCCCGGGGGTTCATGGAAGTGTAATGTATGCACGGTGCTATCTAATGTGCCACTACTCGAAGGGATACCCAAACGGGTTACAAAGGAGTCCAATAAGTGTGACCACCTCTTGTATTTCTTGCATGCATGTCTCCCCAAATATGTAGGCTTATGCATCAAGGACACATCCCATGGTTTAAAGATGCCGGAACAGATCTCTAGCCTATAAAAAAATTGCCAAAATTGGAGGTACCACTAGCCCTTGAAAGTGCTCTGATACCACTTGTTACGATCTTAACCTGTGAAAAATTCCACTATACCAAATATACGAAGAAATACAACCCAAAACATAGAATAAAATGAGAAAAATAGTGCATTTTATTATTCATAGATAAAACCAATGTTCACTTGCCTCTTTGAGGGGGCAACTTGTAGCAGAGTAGAGCTCAATTACAAAATAAGACTTGATTATGTTTACCTTCTAACTACGACTATTTATAGCTAAATGACCTTCAACAACCTAATGACTAGTGGTCCTTTGCATTACATGGGTTAATCACCTTATTTATTAAGTATGGCCCATTTTCAACTAACTGTGGTCCCTTTCTTAAATGCAGGTCAACCACTTACAATTATTAATACAAGCTTTATTGACTCTTTAAATAACTATGACTATGACTCGACCCTATTGGGTTTATTACTTAAATAAAGGCATTAAGGTTGGACACTAACAAGTTCTGGGCTGCAGAATACTACCAAGAAACCAACTCGACCAGTCTTTAGCGTAAACTAGGCCCTCGAACCAGCAATGGCTCCCTATAGTGTTACGAGGATTTTCAGTGCTACAAGAAAATATCCTATGAATCCCAACATCCATATCTATGATTGGTTGTATATTTGGTTGATGATGTGTCACAAATTTTTGCACAGAAAAAATCCCTCTCTTGTAAAGGCCTGGTCAAACTTCCAACATTTATCTATGGAAGAAAAGTAGAGCTTGAAATATTTTTATGGAGGAATATAGGAGAAACTAAATAATTAAATATCCTCACTAAATATCTCATTATCTAATCAAGAATTGAAGCATGTATAAGGATCTCTAAAGAAAAATATCAATACATTTAAGTCTAGTATAGAGGAAGTAATCTACTGATACAAAGGGATCAACAATGGCATATTCTCACCACGATCTACTCACTAAAGAAAATAAATCTGTAGAGGGATGGGAGAGGGACTGATACTCAGCCAAGTCATTCTCAATCTCCTATACCACCTCAAATACATGCAGAAAATATTATGAAGACAAAGGAAAAGACATAAATGTATACAAGTTTTATCATAACCCAAAAGCCAAAAGACATTAATATTAACTAGAAGCTTGAGACTTTATTCAAAGTAGAATTATTAATCTTGGTGGAAAATCCTCTCTACCAAAATCGTTCAAAGCCATTTTGATGTAGTCAAGTCATAGGCATTGTTATGCAAAAAATATTTTCTTGTAAACTTTGTTCAATTCTGAAATTGTCTTACATGATGATTCCAGCATTGAACATGGTTCCAAGTAGAATAAAATACCTAAAATAGATAAACATTTTTTTCCAAGTATGTCAATATTTCCAGTATTTGATGAGATACAAAAGGTGGGAATCCATGTGCTCATAATGTTTTAACAAGCTCGATGGTTTTGAGTAGTTCTTGAAGCGTCTAACAGTACTTGACATTACATCACTTGTGGAACTATAACGACTAGGGTGGGCTAGGGAAGCAGTTTAATAAAACAACTCATCACTTTAATCAACGACTTAAATCTATTATGAGGAAAATCTCCCTGGTTTGAAAAAACATTGTGTGTGGTGTCAAGGGTGGTTTTCAAAGCCACTCAAGACCTACATGTTGTCAACTCCACCAAGTCTATCTGCCCTTGACCTATCAAATATAATAACAACATGATCAATATTCACCTACACTAACACAATGGCTACTTAGTGGATTTGCTGCCACATGTATCCCTCTCTTATCACTTAAACCAAAGACAAATTGTAGGGGGTGTGGTGGTAAGTGGTATTTTTGAGGGGGGGTCCCACAATAATTCTAGAGTTGCGACATTCGAAATATGTTTTTGGGAAAATAAGAAATTTTGGACCGCTTAGATATTAAAGCTCGAATGACTTTGGATGACCTCAATTAAATCTCAATCATTCATCTTTTAATCATTGATCTTCATCAATGAAAGTTGCATGGTATTTACTCTTGTACTTATGTTGTGCTTACTACTGGATAAGATGTCACAATGACTTTCTTGTGCGACACTAATATTTTTTCTATTGGAGGTTTTATTGTAAATACATCAAGCACTATTTGAGAAATGATACCATTCTCAAGAGCTCACACTAAAACTTCCTCATCTAGTACACCATCTCTGCTGGCATTAATAATGTAGACTCCTTTCTTCATCTATTGAGAAAATTTTTAGTTAAAAACCTTATATCTAGAGAAATGAAATCGACAATATATATAGCCCCATGAAATGTTACTAAATCCATGCCTACAACATGTGCACGATCAATGAAAACATATGGGTTATGTGAAAGAAAATGTATCACCAGCATGTCTCCCTAGGCTTGTTGTTTGTTGCATTGCGTTTTAACCTTTTTTTATATTATTACTCTATGGGTATTTATCCCACATTGTTAAGGCAAGTTTTAATTCCTATTGTTTATATTTTTTGATGGTTATAAGTGTTATTGATGGGTAGTGCATATGTTATACTTCCTTGCATGGCGTGTTGCTCGTATACTGACCTTCGAATTGTCTTGTAAACTTGTTTTCTTGGTAAAATTTGATGGCGTAATTTGATGGCTTGGATATTCGGCTATCAGCGAAACAATATTTTGTAGCAATTTTAATTTTAAAACAATAAAAATAACTTTATAAAATATATTTAATGATATATTTTAACAGAATTAAAATTATTTAAACTTAAGTTATTATTTTTAAATCAAATAATAATCCAACATCATGTATTAAGCATTTAGCCAAAATTTGTATATATCAGGGACTCTATCGAGGAAGGAAATTTCATAATTTTTGTAACTTTTCTTGGACAAGAAAAGGTTACAACAGAGAACAATGAATGTTATCATGCAAAGAGCGGAAGATAATCAAGGAAATGACAATGGAGATTGACATGTACTTGTGTTAGTTCTTTGTTGTATGTCATTTTCTCTGTATTTAACTAATTATATTTCTCTTTATTCACCTTGCTGGAATTTTATATAATTTATAAGCTTCACAAGTGTTTGTACATGTTTTTTTTTGCCAGGGAAATATTTTTACGCTTAAAACTAAGTATTTCGAATTGTGTACAATAACTATGATAATAAGGTTTAAAGGTCATAATCCTTCTTAAATAGGAAAATGAGAAGAATATATAGAAAATGAGAAAATAGTTAATTTAGAAACAACATTGAATATTTAATCTCCATTTAGATACTTATTGGTTTACTAATAAGTTCACATGTTTTTTCTTCCTCTTTAGATCGAAATCAATATAAATCATGTAATGATAACTCTATGAGGACTTTAACAATGAAAAATTGTGTTTTAATATGTAATATTAAATTCTTGACATGAGAGATAAAGTCATATTTACCATATTTCAATTAAAGTTCTTGCCACATCATGTAAACCAAAATGAGGTATTATGCATGTATAAAATGTTGATTATATCATTGTATGGACCATAAGCCAAACAAATGGGCTTACATGGATGCATGAGAGGTTTTAATTTTTTCTTCATTGATAATGAAACATTTTTTACTTTCCTTTTCAATGTTAATTATAAATAAAAGTTCAATTAGTAAATATTTTATGTCTAAGAATTAAATGATAAATAATGTGATGGTGATTAACAAGCATTTGTTTGACTTTGAAATAGACTTGGTGATGCAATTGTCTTTCCAATTTAGATTATGTAAAATAAAGATCTATTTTTATGTATTTATAAGTAAATTATGTAAATTAGACATGTCTTTGTCATTGTAAACGTTATGTAATATTAGCGACGAGAAATGTGAAAACATGAGTTTTAGTGACTATACCGTAATAATTATATAGAAAGAATAATATTTCTTGAGTTGTTCATTAAGAAATAATCAATTTTATTATTTGTCAAATGTTTATTTAAATCATATTTTTTTATTAAAAGAGTTAAATTTAAACAAATGCAATAGCAAATAAAAATCCAAGAAAGCATCAAAATGTTACATCTTTATTTCTAGAAAAATGTTCACTCACCTCTTTAAGGGAGAACTTCCAATATAGAAAATCCCCAACTACAAGCAAGTTCACAAGCCTTATTTTACATTGCTTGATCCTTGCCAGTAGAGAGAGAAATTTCTAATTTATATCCGTACGATTTGCCATAAATATTAAATTTAAATAACTTGAAAATTTCATAACTTTATTAATAAATCTTTTTTTTTAAATACAATTTTCTAAGCTATATTAAATGTAAACTAATTATAAAAAATTATGACTTTGGTTGGATTTTTAAGCCTCTGTGGAAGTTTTTGTAGCTTCATGTTCCGGATTATCCACAGTTCAGGTTCATTCTGCCGACGTTTCAAAACCCAAAGGGGGTCCATCATCAGGAGAAAACAGATAGATAGAAAATAAATCTAAAACAATTATAAAAATATGACTTTAGTTTCTAAAATTAACAATAAATTGAATTTCAATCAACCAATATTGAATTGGATGAATTTTATATTGAATATTTATTTATTAATAATATTTTATATAAGAAATTGAGTGAGTTATAGATTTTTGTCTTATTAAGAACCAACTAAAGTATTTTATCTTTAATAATTTTTTCCTTGCAACTATTGAAATATTTTACTAATTAAGCTAGAATGAATATGAATTAACTATGTAAGAAATAGAGCATTATTTATTGTAATTTTACAATCAGAGTTTCAACCATACTAAACTTTGTAATTTGCAAGAATATCGTTGCATTTTTTTAAAGTAAGTCATTTGCATGCAACTAGATATATAAAAGTTTGATATAAGATTACCAGTACATAATTTATAACAAATATTATTTCATAAAAATAAGCATCGTGATGATCACCATCTAACAATCATAAAAATCATCTAAGATACACATTCATACTCACTACCATCATCCAATTATATACACCTCTAGCACATATAAATGTCATTAGCTAGCACACAATTCTAATAATCGAATAGGGCATCATCATTGTGATCACATCTAACAAAAAAACAAGCTTTAATCGAAAATCATCACCACACTCAAATTAATATACATCTCATGTCAAATAACTGCTATCACATACACATCTATTTACAAGCACATTAATTGAACATATCTAACATGAACTAACAATATACACATCAATGCCAATATGTAAATTAAGTAATGAAGATGAACAAAAATATGCACCACACACACACACACACACACACACACACACACACACATATATATATATATATACAAACAAGTCAAATAACTGCAATCAAATATATGATACAACAAACATAGCATTATCAGCCTAGTCTACAACAAAAGAGGATGGATAGTCAAGTACTACCTTAATGTCTATCAAAATATAAGGTGGGAGAGGATTTGGTTGGTCTTCTCTATCACGAGAAACATAAGGCACATCGTCTAGCTCTGGAATTTGTTCATCAAGTGACTGAGGAGGTCAACTACCAGAAGGATCACTGATAGCTTAACCATGAGATGATGGGGTAGTACTAACAGAAGCATCTTGATCACCACCCTAATCATCATGATCTAATGTATCTGTCATTGTATTCCATGCATTCCCCATCATTACTAGTAGCCTGCTATCTCCTACGATATGATGCATAAGAGACATAATCTCAGATGAATAGTCCTTGTAGACATCCAAAAATGTAGGATATGTGTTGATCTCTTGAGCCATTGCAGGGTGGACTCGCTCCTCGAGAAAAAATGTGGACAATCTATCACAGTAATCCATATGAAATCGCAGAACATTCCTATAGGTCTAGATGCCCATGGCTCAATGAGGATGTGCCTCACCCTCTTCAACAAATAATTCAACAAAACGAGTTAAAAAATTTGCTACAACAAATTTATTATAATTAATTAAAACAATAAAATGAAACTAGCTTAATTGAAAGAAAACACTAACATTACCACTATGATCTCAAGGCTCAGTTAGTGTGAATAGGATATTGGGACACTCTGTCCAATCAATCCTTATGTGCATAATTGACAACAAGGTAATGCACGGTCAAACTCACTAGCCAGTAGCGGTAGTGCCTAGGCTAAAATACACTTTTGGGCATCATATATCCCCACATGTGCATCAAGACCTTAGTCATTAGCCTAGGAGGGTGACAATCAAATTTAGGCCTCATTTCTAGAATCCTCTCAAAAAATAAATCAATAAAATCTTAAGGAAAAGGGAAGCCCACCCACCCATGTATGATCACACGACATGTATCTAAAGCCATACAAAACTACTACAAAAAAATGATAGACCATCTAATACATCATGGTGCCTAAATCAATGAATTGATATAATAAAAAAGACAGGAATTAATGCACTTCCAATCACTACTAAAGTGTCCAATGGTGGTGACTAATAAGGATAGTAACCTAAAATCCTGTGCAGCAAAATAAAAAATCCATAGTTATCCACCTCACACCTGAAAATATTTTGGATAGATTGCATGAGGCCCAGCATATATATGAGAGTAGGCAAGTTGAATCTCTACTACAACCCCATGGGGGACATCAGGGAACTGAGGAAAATACCCCCTCTCCTTGATAGCCTAGTGATAAATTATATTTTTTCCTTAGAGGGCATATACCATTCCTCTGGACTAACATGGAAAACTTACTCTTTGACACTTCGATGATGGATCAAATGTGCCAACAAGATAGAGTGCACCTTTAGGCATGAATCCTCCACATAGTAATTAAGGAGGCGTACATTCCTTAACGTTGGCTGGGTCATTGTGCTAAGAGGGTGAGGGTATAAATCCCTCTCCCTCCCTTTGGCCTCCCAGGGTAGGACCACAATGTATTGGTACACCATTTGCTCTTGATCCTATTGGTTCTCCCTCTGCTAACATATATGCTGCATGATTTACATATAAAATACATCAACCTCATACATAAAATATTTTTTTTTTATTAAATGAAAAATGTAATTATAGATATGGAAACATAACTTTCATTTAAAAATAAAAATAAAAAATCCTTGGTGCGACACAAAAATAATAATGAACTAGGTCCGATGCACTATCAAACACAATTTCATAGACATTGGTGTACACACAAGTATGATGCACCACTATTGATTAACATATTTAAATTTCCATAGCAGTGCTCTCATTTATGCAACAATGCACATGTATAAAATTTTCGCATCACAACGGTACATTGAGGTTATCTAACGTATCGAGCTATAATTTTTAATATTATTTTTTTCATGCATTTGGTAAATATAAACGCACTCTAATGTAACTTAAATAAGTATGTACTAATCTACAATTTATAGCTTTACCAGTTTGTTTTCATTTATGAAATGCACCGCAACAATAATAGTGCATTATGTTCACACATTGAAGTATAGTGTACCATGTAAATTTATTGGGCACATCATTATCGATGTGAGTCAAACATATTGATCGAACCACACGGGATTTTTCTTTTTACAAAAATAGTGGATTTTTAAGCTAATTTGTAGTTCTAATCTACTAAAAACTTAAATTAGAGAGAAACATGGATATTACCAGGACATTTTCTCATTGGGGAGGCATTGTTGACACGTAACTGAGAAAAAAAATACTCACCACCATTTCAAAAAATTGAAAAGCCACACATTGAGCATAGTATGAAAAGATGGTGAGAAAGAGATGCACCAACATCAAGGCCCTTGCATGAGGTGAGAGTGGAATTAGTGCTTCATATAACTCAACCATTGTCTATAACAAAAATAAGATTTATAGACGGGAGTTTTTTATTTATTTAAACCTCCTTTGGTGTGTTATTATAACCATAGTAGTTTGTCAGATATCCAAGAACACTATTTCTTTTTTTAATTAGAAAACCTATAGTTGTGATTTTTTAAAAATGACTTGTGGTGTTCTAATACAAGTACTGTAATAGTGCTTTGTTGCACTATAGCACCACTTTTTTTTAATTTAAATCCACTTATTGATGCTCTTTATAAGACTCTTCAAGGTGTTTTAATATATTAACAACACCAATGCTTGGTTGGAATATAGCACCACATTCTTTTGAAATTTTTAAAAAGTAGGAGTGCTCCTTCTAGGTATGCATTGGGGAGTTTTAGTACAAGAATTGCACCAATGTCCTGGGTGTAGATAACAGCAATTTTTTTTTAGATTTAACCTTTTTCTGGGGTTACCAATTATTGAAGCACCAGTGTGTTTTGTTATTTAGTGCACTAGGTTTTTTTTATTTTATAAAAATAAATCTTCCATAGTGCACAATCTTCTATACGAAATGTATGCGTGTATGGACAGTAAATCACCATTGTGTTTATATATTGTATATGTGCAATAAAAAAACATCTGCTAAAACATTTCCCCTTCCACCTCCGCTACAAATAGATTTTTGGGCTATTTTTATAGGGGATTTCACAAAAACCTCTGCTAGAAGGTTTTTTCCTGATAGTGCAGTGAATCGTGAAAGGCCAATATAGTATACATACCATATTAGAGAATAATTGAGATCAGTAGAGATTTCATCTTCGATGAGAAAATGGCATACTAAAGGCCTAACAAAGTCTCCATAGATTCCATGGATGAAGTAAAGTAGGAGTTTAATCACCCCCTTTAGTTTACCCAATTTCATTGGCCTTCTGGAATAAAAATTATATAAAGAGATAATATAACATGACCTGACCTCCTAGATCCACTTAAGGAAGCAGTGTCGACAAACTAATCAAATACTTACAACTCACCTCATCCCTTGGGGCTACAAGACACTGAGGGGACAAAGAACCACTGCATGTGCCCAAACCCTAATCTAAGGATCCTTTACAGACATTTTAACCCCCAAATATATCCATGAAAAGAACTCAACGTGGTTATCGGCCTCCAACCACACACACAAGCCTGCCTGGGTGAGGTTGTGATCCAAATTATCTAGTTTAGAAGGTGCAGTGTCGGGTTTTGAGCCTAAATTCTAGGTCAGCCTCTATACCATTACATAGAACTTCCTTAAACTACTTAGATCATTAATGACATGGTAACAAGGCTAAACATACAAACTTAAAGGTGGAGCTTGACCTATACTGCCTAGAACATATCAAAAGTTTCATCAAACACATGTATCACATGTAAGCTACAGGTCATGAATTCATATTTGATCATAAAATTTTGAGATTCATCTAATAATCACCAAGAAGGCCCTATTCCCTCTCAACATGGCTGTGACAACACTTATTAGTTCATAGATTCATCAAATGATCAATAGCAAAACAATTCATGATAAGAGCCATAAAATATAAACATCATATGAATATCATATAACCAGAAAATAACCAACATATAAACCATGGAAACCAATCCACAATATCACCAGAACACTGCCAACAAATATACATGAATCATAATAGAATAATATATATTATAAACATATGAAGACACCAACCAAGTCAAGGAATTCAATGTACCTGTTGAAAATAATACTGAGAGAGGGGGTGAATCAGTATTATCTATTTCTTTTTAACAGATCTTCCTTATTTACACTTTGAATTATTTTTGCATATTAGTACCATAAAATAATGAGCAAGAAAAACAGACAGTCACATCAAAGAACACTATATATAAGTTGGAAACCCAATGTGGGTGAAAACCACCTGCTGCAATATGTCTCTATCTTCTTTCAAATTAGAAATTCCTTTTACAATGGTCTTGTACTGGTGCAGTCCTTTACCAGTACGCAGGTTGCAACCTGCAGAGAGCTACAACTCTCTCTCGTTTCCAGTCTCTCTGAAGGGAGCTACAACCCCCTACTCTTTTCTTTCAAGGACCACTTTATAAATTTTCAAACTGGATCCATAAACATCAAATGATCATCATACCAGTAAGCACCAGATAACCAGATCCACAATAACAGTAAACTAAACCCAAAACACCTTATCAACAAAAAAATCAATCAACAAAAGATCTTAAGACAGATACGCAATTTCCTTTTCTCTTGCTTGCGTCACTACGCACTTCACCTTCTATGGCGCCGCGCACCTCCGCAGCTGCGCCTTCTACGGCGCCTCCGCACTGCGCCTTCGGTGGTGCCTCTGTGGCGTCTCCTGTGGCGCCTCCGCTGTGCGCCTTCTGTGGTGCCTCCGTGGCGTCTCCGCACTGCGCCTTCTGTGGTGTCTCCACACTGTGCCTTCTGTGGCGCCTCTGTGGAGTGTCTGCACTGCGCCTTTTGTGGCGCCTCTGTGGCATCTCCACACTGCGCCTTCTTGTTAGGATATTTAGACATATAGGAAATAGTTAGTTCAACTTGGTCTAGTATAGAGTTAGGTATAGAGTTAGGTAAAGTGTGTTTCTTTACCGTTGTACATTTTGTAACTTACAATCCGACGGTCACGATATGTAGTGATCCGATGGTTCATTCTCTCCTCGGTGTTATCAACACTTGATCCATGGCTTGACACCCAATTGGTCCATGAATTCTATCTAAATCGCATGGAGGGTCATTTGCAGGTTCACCGTGCATGAGAGAAGCTTATGTAAATTTTCATTCTTTTATTAATAAATTGCCTGTAGTAGCCATCTTGGCGCAGGCCGTGGACTGTTTCCCTCTCTGAGGGTTTTAACCACGTCAAAATACTGGTGTATTGATCTGTGATCTATTTGTGAGTGGTGTCCTTTTGGTGTTCTATCTGAGGAACTTACTCTGTAAATTCCTACATGGTATCAAAGCTATTTGAGGGCCGCGTCCGTTGGTGATCCAAATCTGAAGCTGGTAGAACTGCATGCGCCTGTCGTTTCATAGATCTACTATTTCTGACTTCTTTCGGTCTGAGAGGACTGCTCTATTGTGTTTGGATCATCTGTTCCAGTGAGGAACCCCTTTCGTTTCACGTGAAAAGCTTTCCGGTAGCCCTATCTGCGTCATTTTTAAGATCTGGAGGTATACCATGTTTTTCTGCAGTTTACTGTTATTTTCTCTCTGGTTATTTCGGTTTCTATTTATTTAGCCTTTTTTATTACCGGATCTATACCTTTCATTTCTGTGTATGCTCTTTGCCCTGCGACTCTGTGCGATCTGGGCAAATCAGAAATAGAAAGGAAGCTTTTTTTCTCTCATGCGTATGCTCTTTTCCCTGCACCTTAGTGTGATCTTGGAAAATCAGAAACAT
>APFE031106083.1:0-53283 GCA_000404065.3 Pinus taeda | reverse complement strand
TATTGTTATTACTGTGCCCCATAGAATCCCTCTATTATTATTTTTGTGGCTTTATATTTTATTGTTAGGTCGGCTGGGTTATATTGTGACTCCTTAGACTCCTATATATAGAAAGGAGGTTTTGTCATTTGTATCATCGAAGAATTGTTCATTTATGTAATGTAAAGGAGGTTGCCCCCTCGAAGAGGCTGAATTCTAAGGCGTGGATCTCTCTTTTCTATCTTTTTGTGAGCTGGTTTCATAACAGAGAGCATAACACATAAAACACATATACACGGAGGTTTTCCCCTAGATCCCAAAACTGGGACTACTAGCTTGATTTTTCATTATATTCCTTTCAATGTTACAATACATATTTATACTTGCAGAAGCATCCAAAACCTTGGACCGAAAAGCATTGCACTTTGCTGGATGATGTATGTGTTTTCCCTTGCACTTTGGTTATAAAGATTGTCGCATCAGTTGTGGACTATTCTACTGGATTTTGTACGGACCCTTGTTGTTTTTGCGTGTGTCTCTCCCTGGGTGGTACTACTACCTCTCATCTAGAGGCTCACTTTTACCCTCTCCCTTACCGTAAGGGAACCCAAACACAAGTTACATTACACACTCACTAGGCATACTCACCTCGCTTTCTTGAAGTTAAAAGAATAACACCCTCAAGTGATAAACAACAAGAGCTAAGGAAAATATCTAAGGTAATGGCAACTGGAGCATCGTACCAGATGGGATTTCTACACCAAACTGTGTGAGGTCTAGTTGGGACTTCATACTAGGGAGATCCCCTAAATGTTGGTGGGTCCAACACTGTCAACATTTCTGGCACTAGAAAGACAGCCGCCAGTAGTTTATGGTTGAATGCCCTTTCAACCCCACTTATCTATCATCTGCTTAAGGCAGTAACATGAAACCCCTCTCTCATGTGCAAAAATTAAGTTGGTTACTCCTCACCTCCCAGACCTGAACATGAAATTTAATATCATCACATCTATGTTGTCTGTTCCATCACCCGTCAATTTTCTAAAGCTGTTGGACTGATTCCAGGAGTACACACTCTTCTCTCTTCACAAGGGAATCAAATGACTACACCCATAAGATTGGTAGCCTTGTATGTTGAAGAAGTTATCCTCGACACTCTTGAAGATCCAGTAGAAGTTATTGAGAAAGAAGATGAACCTCCTATTTTCTTGGAAGGATAATAAGTTAACAACTTACTCTTGGGTTCAGTTTTTGGTAGAGGCAGCGAAGGGGAAGGAAATGGTGGAGGTGGAGGCAGAGACGAACCAACATATTCAGATCCTGAACCATCAGATTTAGAAGAAGAGGAGGAGGGTGGAGAAGAGGAAAATATGGTTGATTCAAATATGGAATGGATGACATGGGTCTATTGGCACTCCCAAGTGTCTTTCACAAGATGCAAAGGCATGTAGAGAAACTATTAACAAAGTATGAACCTGATAGAGTGATGAAGGTAGATGACCATCTAGACACGTTGTACCTACATATGCAGAGACTCGAGGTACGTTATGACGATGTTGCATGTAGACTATTTCAATGTATCTTGGATGGAAGAGCAGATGTATGGTACCATAGCCTTCTTGTAAACTTTGTTGAAAATTGGGGGATGTTCATGGGAATTCTCCTTGAGAAGTTTGCTGATGACAAAACTGCCACCATGTTGTTGAAAGAGTTGGGTAGTCTCAAGATGGAGTAGAAAGAAAAGTGAAATAATTTAACCAGAGGTTTCACCTTATCTTGAACAAGTTCACTACATACACCAAACCTCATGACTCCGTCACATTTGACTACTACACATCTTCACTACTAACTAGCATTGCACAATTCATCAAGCGAGCTATGAAAAAGACACTTTTAGAAAATTTCTAAGAGGTAATCGTTGTGGAGAATACCTGCACACTATTGGAGTCATTGTAGATGAAAAATTAACCAAGGACTCCAAAGATAAGGGCAGGAGGTCTTAGACTACTATGAGTAAGCTAAAAGAAAAGGAAGCAAGTGAAATTGAGAACCTTACTCATATCATCAAGTCACTGACAACTGAAGTGTCTGAAATCAAGAAACAAATGATCGAGAAATCTGTGAGTAGCAGGCCTTTCATATTTGCGCAAAAGAAGAATGTGACATTGGGCATCAACAATCATCACTCGACTAAATCTGCATAGAGCTCTAGCGTTTTGATCCACGTGGACAATATTGCAATGGATCACTTCTACATGATCCACGAAGACAAACATTTAGAAAAGAATTGTCTAGAATGGAACTGTTTAATGATCACCATGGCTACAAGGTCGACTGATCATTTTTGAAGATAGTGAGAAGGTTTAGCTTGAGGATGAAGACGAAGAGGTAGTTGCTGCATCTGATGAAGCTCCAAGTGTTTGGCATGTAACCAACATGTATCAATGTCTTAACGTTGTCCAAAATAAAACAACCACTAAGAAGGAACCTTTGAGTGATCGTCCTGCTCCAATGCAGAATAATTGATACAGTTTGAAGAGTTAAGGGGCCCCCATTGTTTTTGAGATCCTGAGAGAAAAGGTAACAAAACATCTGCTCAAAATAGTGGATACATTGGTAATCTCAATACATAAAACATAAGGCAAGTTCAAGAAGACAACTACAACCAAAAGTATGCCCATGAGCATCAAAGACAAAAGTAGCCCACCGAACAACATGAACACAAGTCTACCCATGGACAACTCGATGAACCTTCCTACTCTTGATTACAATGTTGTTGAAGATATGAAAAAGACCCATGTGAACATCTCTCTTTATCAGTTAACAAAGCTCACACATTAGTGGGATATTCTTTTGAGCACACAGGGGAAAAACTCCACAGATAGTGTTGCCTCTTCTATCAAGGGACCGAGAAAATCTCCGAGATCACTCAGATCTAATATGCTCAATGTGCTTCACATGGAAAAAACAAACTCACTCTACTCGTCATTTTTGTTATCATTTGAAATATTCAACTTCAATGTGCACAACTATTTGGTTGATTCTGGTACATTAATAAATGTCATGCCACTCTCCATCACTAAATAGATCAATGCACAATGGAGAAGTACAACTGCGCAGATCATCAAACTTGACTAAACATGTGTACCAGCCATTGCTAAACTCGAGGATGTGATCATCTGATTATCGTCATGTGGGTGAGTTCATTCATGCATCAACATTGTGATTATGGACATCCCAAAAACATATGGCTTATTTCTCAATAGAGACTAGTTCAAAAAGTTGCAAGGATACTTTGCTATAGACTGGATACACTTATGGCTTCTGTACAAGGGAAAAAACAACCAAATCCGGGTGTTTTTGGAGAGATATATGAAACATAACATTACTCCCTTAGATGGTCAAAATGAACCGTTTGCTTTCACATAACTTTTGTTCAACAATTTCTTACTGGAAACGTAGGTGGGGTGTTATCTTGCACAGCCAAGCCCCACCCCACTAGACACACAATTGAGTCTCCTTCCATACCCAAATGATGGAAATGAGACTTGTACAAAATAGTAGTAGTAGTAGTACTAGCGTGGCAAGTGATCCTTGTAAAAATAACTTGTGGACCTTATATTTCGACGGATCCAAAACACAGGATGGCTCTGGAGCCAGATGTGTTTTGATAGACCCAAGGCAAAGGAAGTTCTTAACCATAAGCATCTTGGAGTTTGAATGCACAAAAAATACTTCCGAATATGAAGCACTCATTTTGAGTTTACAGAAAGCCATCAGCCTCAACATTGTTGTGTTGAAAGTGGTAGGTGATTCAAAGATTGTGGCGCGTTAGGTATGTAACACCATGCAATGTGTTTCAACTCATCTTAAGAGTTACCAACAATAGGTATGGCATCTTATCTCTAATTTCTAAGCTTTCAATATCATCTCTGTACTAAGAGTGCATAATGTAGCTGTAGATGCTCTAGCAAATTCAGACACTGGGATGACACCACTTAGGAATATATTTTCTATTGAGATTTTGCATAAGCCATCTATTCCTAAAAACATCATTATTTTATTCTTTTTTTGGTGATGATGAACATATATTGCACTTGATGGTCAACATTGATGTCTTCAAGGACGTAGTGATAAATGAAGATGTGCACAAGGAGTCTGTGCAAGACACAATTCATGACAGTAAAGGCAACCTCATCCCCAAGGGTGTGGTTTCACTTGAGAAGCTATATGACTTGTAGAACCACTTCAAGGAACTCAGGAACACTAAAACCCATAGTTTCACACTGATGCATAAATAGATTCGTTTAGGAACTGAAGGCCCAACTTGGCAGTAAGTTAAAACATCATTTAATTTCAGAAATTTTTACTATGGTCTATAACGATAGGTTATGGAACACCAAATCTAGAAATAACATGGTTGGAAAGAAATAATGTAGTTATTTCACTGTTATTGTTGTGTGTAGGCATCAGTTCAGCCCATTTGGTAAAATAATCTATAGCCACAATAATGTATCCATGCCCCCTATCAAATGAGGGTTACAGGTCATGAAGTCAATGCACCATTTCAAAAATGTCCAACAACAATAACATTATGCATAGGAGTAGGTGTAGCATGAGATTTATGATTATAAATATGGAAAACATGACAGTTTTGGAATGCAAGGATGCAATATTGAAACATGGCTGTACAAAAGTAATTCGATCGTAAAATATTTTGGGTGGTGGCATAGCTAGACATATATATTCCACATGCTCCAATGTGACAATCATTCAAATATTTATCAACCTCCTCATGAGTGGGGCACCATATAAATATCGTATCGACACCAGGGCGATAAAGAGTGTCACCAAGTATAGTGTAATTTCAATGCTAGTATTGAAATCGTCACTAATCAAAGCGAGAGGTATTAGGCTGGAAAGTTTGGTTTTAGAGATATATAATGATATCCCCATCCTGAGGATTTGATGAATCAATCATAAACAATGACTCATGGGGAATATAATCATCAGATTTAAACTCAGTTTGAGGTGAGGGAAGGTCCCATATTAGTTCAATGAAGACTAGGGATTTCTTATATTTGGATTTGATGAGTTCCAAATCAAACTCCTAGAAAATAAAAATCCACTTATTTTTAATTTCCACCCCCCAAAATTGACACAACAAAATGTATGTTATTGGGTTGCAATTAGAAACTTCCATAGTATTTTGAAGCAGAATGTAGTGGTGAAATCTCTGGACAACTTGCACAACTGCGAAAGCTAACTTTTTGACGTGAGTCTATTTGATTTTAGTGTCATTTAAATTTTGACTCAAATAATAGATAGGATGTTCATTCCCTAGGTTTATGTTATTTCTAGATCATACCACTAGATCTAGGGAGTTCATTTTTTTTCTCATAGTAGTGAATTTTCCAGATAAGATACCTCCTCGTGGTTCTCATACATTTGCATTTGGATCTCAAATACACCTTATATATATCATGTGTGATTCTTTGAGGAGTAAATCATGGATGTCAAGTCGAATATGCCTCATTTAGGTACCAGCTCACTTGTTTTCATTTTCTTGGCCAAGAGATAAGTTCATGGTGCATAATACCTCCTAAAACTTACAATATCCTATTTGGAGAAAAGTTATCCTCTACAACAATTGTGCATGGTGGCTTATGGCCTTATTCATCAACATGAAGCTCAAGAAGCCTCACTTAGGGCCTCAGGTTGTTTGTTTCATTCAATTACCAACTTTATGATCTTGATACATGTCAAGGGTACATAATAACTTATAACAATATTTGCATTCCCATCTAGAGATGAAATATCCCCTAAAAAGATTATGAGTGGTGGTTGGATGCATCATTCATGTGCAAAAGCTCATATGGGACATAAGGAAATTGTTTTATCCATCAACTGTTCTGGGTATGTCCATGGATTTTCATGCACACATGCATATGACACCTAATATTTTATTCCACCAAGTGTATGTCTAAATTTTTAGATATGAATTCATTAGAGCATGAAACATTGTGTTCATCATGTGGGTATGACTTAGTGACAAGAAAAGCAATTCAAATTATCTAGAGATAAATTTCACCTTTAAAGTTTCTAATCCATGCTTGATTTTCCTGAAGATTTACCCTACACTCACAAAATGAGATACAAATCCAATATTACATGTTGATTAGTAGGGTATAATGGTCTATACAATTTGCATGCATGTTCTAGGTTGTAGCGAGGAGATGTAAGTGATAATGAAAGGGTGTCACTTCTATGAAACTGATGATTGTAACCACAACATCAATTATGTTAATTGGTTTTTGTGTTTTTATGCTCACTTGATTGTTAGGGATATTACCACTTTATCAAGGTTGGATTTGATTAGTCCCCATGTCTAAATTTGATGCTTGTTGACAGATGATCAACAATAAATTGATCAACCACTTGGATGATTTTTAAATCCACCAACATGAGAGCATTTATCTTGATATGATTCTACTTCAACCTTACCTTAGTCATCATAAACTAGCTCTAGTTTAAATCATGAGAAAATTATGGAAATTCATAATGGTTTGCAGTGGTGCCTTGTAATTCTAGATGATAGTGGCATCATGGCTCCTCCCTTCTACCTATTTTAGTTACTGATATTCTTTCCTAAGGAGAATTCATCAAGGGAAAATATGAAATAGGTTTCATTATTGTAGAGTAGTTATCTCGATGATACTTTTCCTTGTCATGAAAATCCTTAATTGGACTACTTCTGGGTCTAATTTTTCACTCTCATAGCTGGTCTATATGTCTCATAGTTGGATTTACATTTGGCCACCCCCGGCCTCCTTTGATTGCAGGATGGCTCTGGCACCTCTAGTGGCCCACTAGCTTTGCTATTATTCTATGACGTTCATAGAGAATCCTTTGCTTCATCATAATCCATCGACTCTAGATACTCAAGCTTAATTCAATGCTTGGTATCACTATATCAGGCTATATAACCTCCTCTTCTTGTTGACAACAATGCATGGAGTCCTCCATTATTATTTGGTAGTGAAAACCTTAGTAGCATGCTTAGATTCAAGCTTAGACCAATGGGTTTGGGATCATAATGTCCTTCAATCCAAAAAGTTTTATAATTTTGAATTATGGGGTGATGATATAGCACAAACTACCAACATGGTATCTGTTTGTCAACTAGCTCATGAGCCACCATGGTTACCAGTTGAGTGTTTGTGGAATATTTTTTGTGTTGGTAGTCAAGTGTAACAAATGAATTGGGACCTTGTTTCAAGTAGTGATTTGTATGGTCAAGGACACAAAGATTCACTCCTCATAGGATTTTCTCCAAGGCCCAAAGCACCTTGATGAATTTTGGTTTGTAGATTTTCAAAATTTTGTTATTTCCAACTTCTTCAAGGTATGTGCTTTGTGGCTTCTCCCTAAATGGTGGTTCATGGCTCGTAGCTACATAGTGGATCATGGTTCGTAGCTCCTTAGTTGTTGGTAAGGTAGTGGTTCATGACTCTGATACTTCATGGCTTCTTGATTAGGACCCATGGCTTCCTTATTATACCATGTCAAATTATCACTCATTGTAATGTCTCAATTAAACTTTCACTTTTTTCATTGTCTTGTTGGCTCTGTTGAACATGGAAACTATTTTTGTAACTCTCTACATAGTAACTTTGGCTCTGGTGATGTCTTTGTTATGTCATATAGGCTTATTAAGAAAAAAAAATTGTAATTTGAAGTAGGTAAATATGTTTTTTTTTGTTGGTTTCGCTATAGGGTGTCCCATAACATAGAGGCAAACTCTTTGTAATGGTTTGCGTTAGTAATATAAAGTCGAGTGTAAAACAAAAAAGTAGTTGAATTTGATTGGACGATTGTGTAGGCCAGTTCAAAAATTCATGTTTATGTGCATTTCATATAAGGTATAGGATGCCACATGCATGGAAATATTTTGAAACTATACATGGAAATTAACATCATGATGGTGCTAGTACATGCATAACAACTACTCTACATAGGGAAGAGTTGAAACTCACAACACTTTTTCTCCATCAAGATGATGGGACTATAGTACAATGGTGCATGTCAACAATGGGAGAGTATACAAGAAGGAAAACCAAACTATGAATAATTTTTTGAATTCGGTCAAAGGTTAGTTAAGGTGGATACTTGAAAATACCTATCCCACAAGAAAAAGGATGGGTATTTATTTCAAGATTACAAAGTAGGTATTGTTGTCTACGACATCGGTAACTTAATAGGCAATACAAAAATCAAGTTGCAATCACTTTCCAAAAAAGAAATAAAAAAATGTCATAGGTATGCTAGTTCATTCCTCATTATAAGCATGATAAATCGATTGATACGATTAGCTACATAGAAAATCCAAATAGCTTACTCAAGTGAGAGATGCAACCAATATGCTGTTTTTTTTAACTTAGTTATGCTTATTTAGAGTTTATATGTTTGCAATTTCAATGACTTTCTCTTATTATCTTTTGAATATAATAGCATTTGGCCTTTCATGCACTAAATATGGATAAAATGGATCTACAACACATAAGTGCTGAGAAAATGGATATATTTAGACATCAAAAACTCACAATCAGATAAATGCTCTTTTATGGTTTCAAAAACAACTATTTTAATCATGAATTTAGTACTATTTCATTTTCTTCCATGACATGCATACCTCATAAGTTGTTTTATATGTTGAATTCAATACTTTTTCATATTTTCCACTTTTCTTTCAGATTTCCAATCTTCATCACGATTTTAGTTGTGTTTTTCACCTTTTTTGCATGATTTTCTACTTCACTTAACATTAATATTTATAGTGGTTATAAAAGAATTAATGAAGTCTATAGGTATTTTAAAAAATTATGTGTTGAGAGCTGTCAATTTCATTTTCTCTTATGGACTAGTGCGTTAGCTAAGAAGCCGAGCTTTTCTTTTACCCTTTGTTGAAACCATAACTTAAGTCTGCCATAATCCCTCCAACATCCCTACTTTCATTCCTTGAGATTTTGAAGAAATTGATACATATAATACATTTTGTGCAATACCTCGTAATTTTTCTTAGGTATTTTCATTTGGAGGTCAAATATACACTATTGATATAGTGGTGTTTTGAGGCCTCACTCATATTTTTTGAGTTGAAAAAACCTTATCTAGGTACTAAGTTATTTGTTTTCATTCCTAGGGAAAGATATAAGTTCATGCTGCATAATTGATGGCCCTCGGTATTATAGTAAGAATGTTGAAACTCCTAAGGGTCTCATCTTTAATTATCAACTAGGGTTTGTACAAACTAAAGTGGTGCAACCACTATTTGTGTAACATGTAATGTGTCTTTCTTTTATTGATCTGATGCAAATGAAGGGAAGGTAAAATGTGCGAAGACCAATTTTTCTATCTAGGCTACAATAAATGATAAGAAAAATCAGGAACAACAAATATACCTAATATAGTTTGTAAGAAAGGAAACAATCAAAAGTAACCCTATTATATTTGTAGAAAACTAAATGATAGAAAATAAACCTACTCGATATTTCAAGAACGTAAAGGATTGAAAATAAACCTATGCTAACTTTATGAAAGGAAAGAAAATAATCGCAAGAAAGCTACAACAATATGAAATTCCATTCTTTGATGCATGATAAATCAAACCATAATTGAAAGAGAATGTTCAAACAACAAACCCTAATTTGCAGAAAATAAAGACAATTTTACTACAACTACTAGGTCAAGGATTCTAGGGGATATTTTAACTTCCAAATTCCATCCCTAAGGCTTGATGTACATTGTAATATGCGATAAAAGGTTTAACATGTTTTTAGTGCAAATAGGAGGTGTTTTGATGCAATCTTTGGACTACTACGAGATGCCCCTATTTTTCTACAAGAAACAACTGAGAGCAGTTAAATGCATTCTAATTGTGGTTTGAGAGGTGAATAAGGTAGGGAAAGGATAAAATATGGTCAATGGGTATTTCCCAAGTCCTTAAACATATGGAAAACAAGTGGTTTTAGAAAAAATTTTGATTATGGAGGTTCTTATAATGACACAACATAGAAATTTATGTAATGACGAAATGTAGAAATATGTGAACAAAAATTAAATAACAACAATCTAAATAGGCTAGTGCATGAGAAAGGAAACTAAATTGATTAGAAGAACTATGAATAAATTAAATAAGTCAAGCTGCATAAATAAAACTCATAAACAAATTGATTTATTAACCCTACAGAAGACAATACTAAGAATTGAAATTGTAGAAATATATATAGTTGAACTAATGCATGCAAAGTAATAATACAAGAAACAACCTGATCACCTAGGTTGGGCCCTAACCTAAGGAGAACTAAAGAAATAATACAAGAAGCAACCTGATCATCTAGGTTGTGCCCTAACCTAAGGAGACTTAGTTTTGTGAGAGAAAATTAGATTAGAAACTGAAGAGTGCTTCTCATTAACCAAAAAATATGCTCATATAGGAAATATTATAGAATTGAAATGTCAAAAAAAATCCTTCATTATTTCTAACTCTAATCTCCAAAATTTCTATTCCCATGGGTTTCTCAAGCTTCTTATTTATACAAAAATAGTTAAGGGAAACCTTTTGAAGAGAAGGTTGCTTCCCTCCAAAAATTGTAGAAAATAGGCTCTAGTTCCCTGTGACCTCGTAGTTATAGGAAACATTAATGACTTCTTTATGAAAGTTGAATTTTAGTCATCCTATTGTAGGAAGTAGGTCCTTTATTTTTCTCTAGACTAGATATTCTATGATCTGTATCAAATATTCTTAATATATTGCACAATAAATGCATTAGGTACACAAGATATGACAATCATTTCTAACCTTCCTAAGAACATATTAAAGCTCAAAATTACATTATTAAGTGCATAAGGAAAGGTTAAATGTGCCTAGGAAATGTTATATGGGCCTCAATTTTTCTATTATTTTGAGTCCCACAATGCGCCCATACTAAAACTATTGTGCATCATTTGAGCAAACTACTCATATTATTTTTTTAGTTGTTCTTCATCTATGCCTCTAATGACTTTTATGACATCGCATGATGATGTGGATTTAGAGTCCCCTACCTAATGGAATCCTGCATATTCCTCAATGTATTTCCACTTCTTTGCCTCCTTTTGTTGATGTTGAGGTTCTTTTAGGCCTAATAGTAGTGGAGGACTGAATCTAATCCCAATCTAGTCGGCCTTAAGTTGTTGGAAAATTCTATTGTAGAAATGGGTTCTGGTAAATGCAACTACTTCTTCCCCTAGAGAGTGCCCTTCCTCCTTGTAGATCATGGGATCTATTGTCTCTTCTTTCTTCCTTTTATTTGGTGGTTCTATTGGTGTTTCATTGAACTCCTGATGTTTTTCTAAGGTACAAGAACATCGTGAGCCTCTAATCATATCTCTATTATCTTTGCCTTTGTCTTTGGCTCAACCTTCATTTTTTTTTGCTCCTACCTTTTCCTTTGTCCTTTCTTCCATGGCTTCCTTTATCTCTATTTATATTTCTTCTTTTGTTTGTGCGTCTTCTAACTCTTCCTTAGCCTTTTTTGGGGTTGCTTCTACTATATATTAATTTTAGGTATGTTCTATGCTTAGAGCAATTTATTTCAATTTTCACAGTTAGCTCAATATCTTTTCTAGATTAGCAATCACATCAACATAATAGTAAATTGTAGATAGAACATAAACATAAATCACAGAAGACAAGCCAAGACAAGAGGACATTATATGTGGCGCTAGTTAGGTACACACCCCAATGTGGGGAAACCCTTGATAAATTATTCTTATATGTTCTTCAATAGTTTAGCAGAGAGACAGATATCACATCTACAAGAGAAGTCAACACTTTGACTTATCTAAATAAGAATAGAGATCATCTCTAAGAAGATGATACATGAGGTAGTTGAACTCAATTTAAGACATGTTGCTTCAACTGATTCTCCAAGGTGACTCCATCACCAAGCTGGACCTATCCTTGTGCTGCACCTCATCATCCTATTGCACCTCACTGTGTTGCACCATGCTACACCTATCCTCGTGCCACACCTCATCATCATGTTGAACCTCACTGTGTTGCACTGTGCTACACCTATTCTTATGTTGCACCTCATCATCATGTTGCACCTCACTATGTTGCACCATGTTGCACCTATCATCACTATGCTACATCTCATCATGCTTCACTAATCATGACTGTACCCATCATTGTATTGCATCTCCTCATGTTGCACTATGCTAAACTCTTCATTTCACTATGCTACATCCAAATGCATGTTGCAATACCTCATCATCCTATTGTTGCAATATGCCCATCATCACCATGTTGTGATTATTTCTCTTCCATACTGCACCATGTTGCACCATCATTGTGTCTCACTGTGCTACATCTTTCATATTGTTGCACTACCATACCACTGCCATATACTTACAACATTCATCCTAAGATACCAAGGTTACTTGCTATGGTGCTATGGCCTGTAGCCTAGCACATAACAATGCCAATGACAGCCCTAACAAATCATCAAGCAACCCTTATAATCAACATCCTAAGCAAGAGGGACTTATCTTCAATAGATCTTCCCTAAGCCTATCTAAGTTGTCTCTTGTTCTTAGGTGATTAGTCCTACTGCTTATCACAATATAACTATCTTATACAAGTCACTCCCAAAGCCCTTGATAGCAGTCTAAACAACTTTGATTAGGCTATGCCTCAATAGCCCTACACACAACTCCTTGATCCTTGAGACAACCCTGTTCTGGGCTTGTTTGCACCCTCAAACAAGCCTCAAACTAATCTGCACTCGCACAGCAACTCAGCCTCTGATCCATGATGTCTTGAAGTGACCTTACCTTGTTGTCTCTTATTGTTGTGTCTAGGGCATTTTGCCATCATCTTTGTGGTTGTGTTTAACTATGTAAAGACTACGACTAAGTCTCCTTTTTTCTGTGTCTAAGGGATGTCCTAAATCCTTCCAAAATGATCCTCTAAAAAACTCTCTTTGTTGTGGCTAAGTAGCCTCTGTTGACTGTGGTTAGGGTATCCTTTAGACAATGTATAAGGGTAGGCTAGGGCAACATATAGGAGCAGGTTAGGACAGTGTGTATAGGCCTCCTTAACCACAGTTAGGGTATCCCTTTAGGCAGTGTTTTAGGGTAGGTTTGGGAAGAGTATAGGAGCAGGGATCTCCTCTCTTGGCTTGTGGCTAAACCACCCTATTTAGGACGGTGGCTAGGGAAATTTTGAACCTCTTCATGACTACAACCAAACTATGGCTAGGGCTCCTTGTTTAGTCTCCTTTCCTCTTGCATCTAGGGCTTCCTCCTCTTAGACTTCTCTTCCACTAAATCCCAAAAGCAAGTGGAGAGAAATCAAGAGTGAAGTGTGTGTACAAATGACTGTCAAGTTGCCTCCTTTTATACTAAAACATTGAGCACATGTGGGGGTAATTTGATTGCTAGATGACCTTGACAAATTGTCCCATAACACAAATAAATTCATATCTCCATGAATACTTATTGGAATCTGATGACCTTTAGATCAATCCTACACCTCTCGATGAGAGGGATCTAAGAAAAATATCACCTGCCATAAATAAAATGAGCCACATGGAGTTTGGCACCTTGTAGTAGATGGAAAACATATAGTCTTGCTTCTTAAAGGCAATAGAGTATGTTTATCCAACTATTTTATGTATTTATTCACCATAATTTTTTCAATCTATAGTTCTTTTAAGAAAAGGAAAACAATCATACTACTCATTGTTGCACTATGTCAATTTAGACTATAAAATGTAAAGAATTTCCTTTAAGGCAATTTTAAATAATTTTGTCAAATGTAGATGGAAAAAAAGATTTTGAATTACATTTATTTTGAATATCCCTTTTCCTCTAAAGTCATTTGAAGCTTTTCTAGATGTTTTGGGAAAACGTTCATCCTCTTGTACTAAGTTATCCATTTCTTGTAGCAACCTGTAGGATCTTGTAGTAGTTTGTCTACCTCCTATAGTAGTGCCTATAGGATACTATAGTAGTCAATATGTAGATCAAGAGTTGTAATTTACTCCCATGCTGATGACAAGTCTGAATTTTATTTTTATTTATTATTATTATTTTTTTTTAATTTAAACAATATTGCATGCAAAATAAGCTCAGAGTGCTTTGAGTTAAGTGAGTTTTCCCCCACCTACTTTGTACTTTACGATAACAACCCACTTTCTGGAGTATTTTCCACTTTTGTCTTGTTCCTCTCCCACACATGTGGGTGTCTTGGTGGAAAATTAAAGTCCACTACTAGATATGGATGATGCTACCTGCTAACTAAATATGGATATAGAAAACCTTTCGTTGTCACACTTTTAATGTTTTTTAAAGATAGAATAGGTTTAGCGTGCAGTTAGAGATGTGCATAGATGTACCTTACCATCTATGCTTTTTGTAGGTGTCATGGATGTTGTTGGTGTAGATGTTGAGGCTACCTTTGAGGATAATTCTAAGGACTAAGATGTTATCGCTTCCTTTAATGATCCTACTGGAGATTCTGATGCTACTCCTACCACTTCTAGAGACCTTGAGTCTTTTTAGTGTTGATACTACTGGTCTAAATAACTATGATACAAGTGGTTGAAGTGACGCTACTCTAGGTGGATAAAGTGCTGATGTTGTAGGTGGACATGAGATAATATATCATCCTACAAGAGGTCCTTTTAATATGATGGGTTTGTGGCTTTACATATAATGGATACTTGGGATTGTAGGGAATTTGAATATTTCTACGAGACTGTGTTTTTTACTGTAGTGGCCACAAAAGCTCCTTAGACTCATAATTGTTTCTTGTTGGAGTCTTCACAATTTTTTCATAATTTAGAAGGAAGTTGTTAGTGGTGATGGGGATGCATTTTGTACTTGGGACTGATGGAAAGAGTGGAAATGTTGGATTGAAGTATTTGAAAAGTGATGGATAATAAGGGGAAAATTAGGGGTGGCAGGTGCTAATGGAGTGAATGAATGCTAGGAAGCCTTAGGTGCCTTCCTCTTGCTTGTAGGTGAAGAAAATCTTTGATTTATGTATTTCTTCCAAATCTGGGCTATAGAACGTGTCCACTTATTGTAGCATACTTATTTAGCAAATATCCTTCAAACAATAGATTGTATTCTGCTAAAATGTTTTGAGCATGTTACCATGACCCTTATGCATCTCCCCATAAAAAAATCTAAAACTAATAGAGGCATGATTATTTAGAAAAATGAGAAATAGTTGTAAGTGATGACAACCAATTTCTAGAAAAAAAATTCCTGAATTTTTTTGAACATGCTTCCATCACCCTTATGAATTTCCCCATAAAAGATCTCGGCTAATGAATGCCCAAATATCGAGAAACATGAGAAATAGATATAGGTGATGGTGGCCAATTTCTTAAAGATATATACACTACAATTTATTAAAATTGTTCGAGCATGTTACCATCACTCTTATGCATCTCCCCATAAAAATTCTCAACCAATGGATGCATGGTTTGAAGGATATGGTCAAAACAATTTCCTTCCCTTTTTTAATTAATTCTGTGACTTCCTATGACATTGATGACCCTTCCTATAACAACTCAAGAAAACGAGGAAAGTGAATCCAAAAGGCTTGGGAATGATGAGTGGAAGCTTTCGAGTGGTGGGATAATTGATGGAAATGGTGTGGGAAGGCTCCATGGATTTTATAAAGGTTCATGTGCTTGTGATTACATGATGGTCTATCTATCTGACCTCTTGAATTTTTGTAGTTCCTGCACATTCACCAGGGTAAAAGAACACAATTTTTATCATTTTTATTTTGTTTTATTTTTTTTCTTAGTTTTTCTCTTTTTTTCTTGAGGCCCAATAACTCCCTCGTAGGGGTTTTTGGCCAGTAGCTCTGCCTTATGTGCCCTATTGTAACCTGGGGATTTTAGGGAAGGATATTGCACCATACCTGATTGATGATGATGCTAAAGTGCTCCCATGAATATTTAGAAAAATGAGAAATAGTTGTAAGTGATAACAACTAATTTCTTGAAAAAAAATTCCTGAATTTTTTTGAACATGTTGCAGTCACCCTTATGAATTTCCCCATAAAATATCTTGCTCAATGGATGCACAAATATCGACAAACATGAGAAATAGATATAGGTGATGGTGGACAATTTCCTAAAAATATATACACTACAATTTCCTAAAATTGTTCAAGCATGTTACCATCAGTCTTATGCATCTCCCCATAAGAATTCTCAACCAATGGATGCATGGTTGGAAAACTTATCTACAATTTGATTAAGTTCTCTCACAATGTGAGAGAAAGAGACATTTTCATGGCTTGAATATACTTACATATTTTGGCAAGAAAATGATGTAGATTCACTAATCCCAAGTTATTATTTACATTTTCTAATCAATGAAAATATTTGAATCTCAAAAAATTTGGTGCCAGTAGTACAACATAATGGAAAAATATATAATATGTGAAAAGAGTTCCTAAAACTTCCTTTGTATTGGCACTAAAACCTAGAGCATAACACATGTGGGAATAGTGATTAAAGTTGAGGAATATAACAACCCTTACACCCCTCTTTGGAGGGTGCCCTAACTAGGTGTATCAAAGAAAACCTAATAGAATTTCAGAGTCAATAGCTGAAATTACAAGAACTTTGCCTTTAGCTAGCTTCCACTAACTTTTAAAATCTTCATAAAGATTAATCACAAGACAACGTGTCACAATATAATTTTAGTTTTTATCAAAGACTTGTATCCCAACTTGGTTGTATAAATACATGTGATGCCAAAAAGATTTTGAAGATCCAATCTTGCCTTCCATGGATACGAAATTACTAGATTAGCTTTTACTCACAGAGCCAATTCTAAATTTATTAGGTTGGAGCCTTTTGGTGTGAGATATCTGTGTAGGAAAGACATCCTCTGTTCAATCTAACCTAATGAATCATAATCAAGTTATTATAATTACCAAATCACAAACTAAATTAATGTATCAAACCCATCATTTATGAGAAGAAAAACCAATTTTTAAATAACAACTTCATAAATTATATATCATATAATATTATATATTATAGCATATTATGAATAAAGAAATACAATGTATATTATAGAACAGAACAAACTGATAATATAAATAAAAATAAAAAATAAAAATAATTTTTATATTAACAGTTTACTATTAATATTAAATTCATTAATGAAAACTATTCAATTTTCGTGAGAAATTTAAAAATTAACATACGATGGGGAAAAAATTAATTAATAAAAACTATTCAATTTTTTTGAGAAACCTAAAAATTAAAATATTTTAATATTATTCATAAATTACACATTTCACTTTACACGTTAAATGCATTTAAAATTTATTTCTATAAACAAAAGCTTTCACAATGTTAAAATGTGACTATGAAGCTTACATCAATGCCCACTAACGAAGCATCGGATCAGGCATCCCTGAGAAGTTCAGCGAAAAACCAGGCCATTTGGATAGGACAGTTGATGTTTTGATGCTGAGAACTTTCTATATTTGCTTGTTGCCTTGCTCTTTCTTTTTAAATTCTCTTCAAAGATTGCAGCTAATTGTAATGTTACCTCGTAACTCTTATTCTTATCCGTTTCTATTTCCAATCTCTCATTGCCACATTGATGTTGGGTATTTTTGCAATGGGAAAATACCAAAACCAACCAAACAAACAAACAAACAAATACCACAGAGCCAATGCTCTGTTTCATTTCTTTCAGGACCTTTGAATAGGGAAGCTATTAAAACAAATATACTCATAACAGTCCATTATACAGCCATAAAAACATTCCTATTGCTTAAAATATATGACTGATACACATTCATCCTCTTTGCTGAGAGGGATTTACCAAAAACAACATTCACCAACAAAAAAAAATTACTTGTCTCCTGCTGAGATTTTACACTACTGTGTGTAAAAGTCTCATTTACCTTTACTGCTGTAAAAACAAACTTTTACATTTACCACTATAGAAATAAAAATCAACACACTGCTGTGTGGAAATTACGCATTCACCAAAAACTTACATTACCCTTTTCACTGGTGTGTGAAACAATTCATTGTTTTCAATGATACATGTTTCCACTAGTTTTCTTTATTCACCTCTTCACTTCATCGCTCCTGCGTTTCCATTTCACAATTACAAAAATGACCAATTCATTAAAGGCATTAATATTAAAAACGGCGGTCAACCAAAGTTTATTTTACTCCACGCAATATTTATTTTATGCAAGTCCGTATGTAACTTGAGATGCCCGTCGACCGTTAATTTGCCCTCCTGGAATCCAACGGCCGAGGTGAATATCGGAAGCCCTTTTTAACCGAGCTTTACTCCACAATGCAACTTTGAACAATCGACGGTGGATAATGCAGGAGCAGATCGGACGAAGGACGGAGATATCGGAAGGCCTTTTTAGTCGACATTTACCTTCCGATAAATGTCAGAGGGTGATGTCACGCCTCATCCACGCGTCAACTCCAAATTGTATCGGAGCTCTTGTGTACGGAAACCACTTCATGCCAAAAGCGGTGCGATATGCCTCAAGCGGGTTTGTGGTTTTGCAACTATGGTTTTGGGGAATATTAAATGTTGGCCGGTTCAACTGTTTGGGCAGTTGAAATTACAATTTCAACACTCCCCTTTAATTTCAACTGCTGGGCATTCAATCTTACCCAAACACTTCCTCACATAGAGGGATTCACCAACTGCTTATGATGCAGTTCCACAAACAACAAAATAGTCTTCCTCTTAATAGAGGGATTAACCTGAAACTGTGCTTAAGAGCACCTTCCTCATGACAGAGGGATTCACCATAGCAATGTGCTGAAGAACACCTTCCTCTTGACAGAGGGATTCACCTGTGACTATGCTGAAAAGCATCATCCTCTTGATAGAGGGATTTACCATGAGTATGCTAAAAAGCATCTTCCTCTTGACAGAGGGATTTACCATGACACTGTGCTGAAAAGCACCTTCCTCTTTAACAGAGGGATCCACTAAAACTTCACTTCCTCTGATGGAGGGATTACTGCCAAACACTGCTTTAGATGCAGTTTCAAAACAAAAAATTCATTGCACTGTTGTGCATTCTCATTACATTGTTCTTTTATGCTGCTGCATATTCTCTGCTGCACTGTTGTGCGATCTTCTTTGCTGCGTCTACCCCACACTGCTGTGTCTACACTTGTTGTTGTGTTTCTGTGCTTCACTTACATTTCTTTGCAAACTCTGGATTGCTGTGCATTCTTCAAAGACAAAATACTCTGTCTTTTCTGGAACAATTACTCTGTCCCACCTTACAAATTTACACTGTTGTGTGTAAACATTTCTTACATTCACTGCTGTTGCATATGTTGCATTTCAATTCAATGAACAACACATTCACTATACTTACATTTACTGTTGTAAAGGAAAAAATTTCTTTTACATCTGTTGTTTTCCATTACCTTTCATTTCTTCAACAAAAACTTCATGCTGCTGCATTTTCTTATTTGCATTGCTGTGTAAAAACACATTTCTTCACTCTCTCTTTGTTCTGGTTTCATTTTCTTCGCACTACTGTGCTTCTCCTTCTTGCCATCACGCTGCTGCCTTTTCTTATGCACTGCTATCCATACCCATAACCATAGACTTTGTCATCCATGGGTTTTTATTTGCTGCTGCGTTGCGTCTGCAATCTGCACTGTGGTTGCCTTTTGTTTCATCGTACTGTTGTGTGCCCATACACTAACTCTTTACTCTCCATTACTTGCACATAGAGATAAATCATCCTCACGCTATTTTGCGCTGCATTCTCCACACAACAAAAAAAAAATTAACACGGGCTGCTGCCTTTTCTTTTTACACCCTTGCTTCACACAATCTTAGTCTTCATTCATTTTTTTACACAATGCACTGCTGTGCAGTTCCTTTCATTTTTCTGCTGCACACATTCATTCATCCATGTGCAAAAATCTGTTGTCCCTGTTTCTCTTTATGCATTTCTTTGCATGCTGCATTGCATATGAAGAAAAACATTACATTTTTTTTACTGCTGTGTATTGTACTCACTCTGCTGTGAGTATGTTCTCTCACATTACATAGAAGGAAACTACCTTCCATTTCTATGCATTTCAATGCATGTGCTTCATAACAAAAAAATTCAAAAACTATTGTTTTATGTTCTATCTTCCCACTGCTGTGAGGGACTCCATGCTTTGCATACTTTTCTTATTGCGTTGCTGCACTTCACATTTGAGCGCTACCCCTTTTTCTTCTCTGCTTTTATGGTAGATTTAACTTCATATTTTTTCCTTATAAAAGGTTTTCATCAAAAAGTGACTGTTAAGACAATTCATCAACAAAAAATTACAAGCTCCCCTTTAATGTGTGTTTGTCTTCTTTTGGCAGACTCTTCTCAAAAAAAATTTAAATCCACTAGGGAGTTCAAGGAATTTTCAGATTGCCTTTCCTTCCTTCTCCATACTTGTGTAACTTTCTTCTTTTGCATGGGTCTATCTTGTGTAAGAGCCCATGCCAAGTTACAATCTCGTGCCATATGCCCAATGTTATGACACTTGAAACATTCAACATTGTTTATGAATAAAAATTCATTATTTCTTCTTGTGAAATTATTTCTTGGAGATTGTCGAGGACCACAACATCTATCTCCATGAAATTCTCTACAGTCTTTTGCCATATGACCAAAGTTTGAGCAAGAACAACAATAACCAAAAAATGAACTTTGGTACCTGGGAGATGGAGGTTTCCTTGATGTACTTCTGAAGCCTTGCTGCCTTGAGATCCTTTGATGATCACCATTGCCTCTTGCCTTTTTTCCATCAGCTACATTTCTTCTTGGAGCTGGTTTTCTACTTGGAGCAGGATTTCTTCTATTGCAGCCTTCATTTTTCTCCTTGCCTTTGCTGGAACTAGGAGCATCACCATTTCTTTCTGGCTTCTTCACATCTCCTTTGCTTAAAGCATTTTCATCCTTGTTTGAGGATTCACCTACATACCCAAGTCCTGATTTATCAGATGGAGATCTGTGATAGCTGAGCATGTCATCCAAAGCTTGAGAGCTTTTCATGATCTTGTTCATCCCTTCAACCTTCTTCCTGAGGAGGACAATCTCCTCTTCTAATCTTTCACACTCATATTCTTCTTTGCAACTTGTTCCTCAGTTTCTTCCTTGCTACGAGTAGCTTCAGCTGCTGCTATTTTAAGAGAGATTATATCTGACTTCATTTTGGAGATTTCTACTTGACTGCTCTCCATTTTCTTTTCAGCTTCTTGTGCCTGCTTCTTGGCTTCTAGTAGCTCAGACTTAAGGGAGGATACCTCTACCTTGTACTGTCCAATCTCTTCTACAAGTTTGTTCACTGTCTTGTGCCTTTGTTCAAGTTGACTTGACAAGGCATCTTCCTGCTTCTTTGCTTTATTCAACTGATTTGTCATGGATATGACTTCTTCATGATGCTTCCTTTTGCTTTCATCAAGTTCCTTCTTAAGCTTGGCAAGTTCTTCATCCCTTTCTTGCACTTGAAGCTTGATGAGGTCAACCTTCTCATTTTCAGCTTCTATGATGGGTTCGGAGTTTTCTTCTTGATTCATGGTCATGGTTAGTGCTCCCTTTGCATGAAGGTCATGAAGTCTGTCCCATATATCCTTTGCTGATGAATATTTTCCTAGATTCTTCTTTACAGAATCAGGCAGCCCATCCAAGATTGTCTTTGCTGCTTTTGCATTGTACTCCTTGGATTCTCCATCCATTTTGCTATCATCAATCACTGACTCCCAAATTTCAATCCCTTGAGACTTTAAGAAAGTCCTCATTTTTATTTCCCATATATCAAAGTTCCCATCAAACTTTCAAGCCTCAAATAGAATGCTTTCAAGTAGATTGTCTTCTATTTTAATAGAAGAGGGAGACACAACCTTAGGGGATTTGGACACTTTATTCTTTGACCTTGCCATTCTTAACTATTTTTAAAATCCCTGACTGTGTTTTAAAATGACTCGTTGTTTCTTCAACAGCAACTCAAAAACTTGAGAAATACCTGAATCCCTTTGGCTGAAACTTCACACAGCTGGAGAAGCTTTACTGCTGCTGCAACAAGGGTCTCTCCTTCAGCTTCTTTGACACTTCAAAGAGCATGAACCTTCTCTGTCACCATCAAAGAGCCTGGACTAGCTCTGATACCACTGTTGGGTATTTTTGCAATGGGAAAATACCAAAACCAAACATTAACTGAACACAGAGTCAATGCTCTGTTTTATTTCTCTACTCCAGGATCTTTTTTGCACAGAGGACCCTTTTAAAAATAGCTGAGAACAGAGTATTGCACCACCATAAAAGATTTCCATTCATTAAAATAAAAACACTAATACATATTCATCCTCTTTGCTGAGAGGGATTTACCAAAAACAACATTCAACCATAACTTTGTTTTCACCTGAGAATTTACTGAGACATATTCATCCTCTTTCACTCAGAGGGATTCACCAAAACATTACAACATAGATTACTCTGCCTCCTTTGAAATTTTACACCACTGTGTGTAAATATTTCATTTACATTCACTGCTGTGTGAAAAACAAAGATTACAGGGATTTACAGATTTACCTTTTCACTGCTGTGTGAAACTATTCATGGTTTTGAAACCAAAACTGCCCCCTGGTTTTCTGCATTCACTTCTCCTCCTTCTTCTCTTGCACTGATGTGCATTCTTTTCATTTCTTACATTACCAAAAACAAGGTTTTTACATTGCTGCTGCGTTTTACCATTTTCTCATTTTGCTTCGCACTGCTGTGCATATTTCTCCATTGCTCTCACTTATGCTTCGCAATGCTGTGCATGTTTCTCTATTACACTCATTTATGCTTCGCACTGCTGTGCGTATTTCACACTTACATTGTCAACACAAGACCATTACATATATGCATGATAGCGGGGAAAAGTACTAGCATCTCCATACTGCCGTAAAAGAAGACAGTAAGAATTTAATGGTCTTACTGGCTTTTATCCATGCCCATACTCCCGCTGGAACAATATTAAAAACTTCACCAAAAAGCTTACCAACCACAGTAAATGGCATTTACTGTTTAGTGAGATAAACGGCCGTAGGAAACCTTTCACTTCAGGTCAAAATCATTTTCCAAGCCTTTACATCAATCATTATACAATATGCTTTAAGAACTCTTATCGGGTCGGGACTTCATCCCATGACACAACTTATGTGCACCGATGGTTTCCCCCGATACCGAAATCCTGATCACACATGGCCCGATACCTCCGACATATATATTATAATATATGCTTGAAAATATATAAAATGAGCCACTTGCGGACCCGAAATAACTTTAAACAAAATGATAAATACCCATCGGGTCCGGGATATCGGGACTCAACTTATCGCATGAAAAAGGCTCCCACTTGGTTTTCCCGATACCGAAATATTTGTGGACCCGATAATTTATCATAAGGAATTAATTCCATCATCGGGTCCGGCCCATCGGTAATAATAAAACTTTAGCTGCTATTTCGCCGATCCGATATCGGCGATCTCTTATCGCTGAATCGCTGAGCTGCCTGCCTGTGCTGATGGGACCTCCCGACGCAATTTTTAAATTGGATGCCGTCGCTGCTCCTGCACGGCAGTTGGAATTAACATTCCAACAATTCCCAACTTGACTTTAACTGGTATGAAATCCTAAGCGGCAAGGTTAATATTTATGTATGCAGAGTACCATGCGTGAGGAAAGGTGGAGTTCGATTCACGATCAATGGGCACTCTTACTTCAATTTGGTACTCATTACCAACGTAGGAGGTGCAGGGGATGTGGAGGCGGTTTCCATCAAAGGTTCCAACACTGGCTGGCAAGCAATGTCCCGGAACTGGGGACAGAATTGGCAGAGCAACTCCTATTTGAATGAGCAGACTCTCTCTTTCCAGGTCACCACCAACGATGGGAGAACCATCACTTCCTATAATGTCGCTCCTGCAAATTGGCAATTCAGCCAAACATTTAAAGGACTGCAATTTTAACCCATTTTCTTCTTCATCACAACTAACCTGTCCAAGAGTAACACAGAAGCAACAAAGCCGAAGTGATGGGAGAATATCACCCTGTTTTAACTTTGTACAGTAGGCAGTATTCCTAGTGTTGAACCAAGTATACGAGCATTGCTGCCCACTTGTAATTCTTTCTGCTGCATGAAATTGATATACACTTCCCGAATATTGCTGCGCTGACTGGAGGCGGTGATATATTGTATCAGTGACATATTTCTCATAAATTCCATAAATTGGCGCTTTTAGATTTTCATCGTTATCATTGATGGTAATTACTGGAGATTTTCATGACTTCTCTTCGCGCGTTCCCTATAGGTTTGAAGTGAATGAGTTAATTGTTTTTTGTATTAGTCGGACTAATTAATTGAAGTAAAGAGCCTTAACTTAATCATATATATTGGGATCGATACAAGCATGTTATTCCCATCCCCCTCTGCACTTATCTCCATTCCCCCTCCTACGATTCCAGGTTTTCTGGGTATTGTCGAATTGAGAATATTATAAAATATTTTATTGCTAAACATATTGCCAATACTTGTTTCACCGGTGACTCCGCTGTTGTTCAGACGTTTATGTGGTTTGAAGACATGATAGGCTAAACAGCATAGCAATATATAGGTATATTAAACGTACCGTAACTTGAATATGGATTAATTTAAGAATAAAACTAAAAACTTCGTAATATTTTACCAAATAAATTATGTCAAAAACTCAAAATAATTATTCATATTACTTATTATTATTATTAATTGAACTACCATTCCTTAAGGATTACATCTCCTATGTCCTTGGCTTGTCAATATTGTCCTGAACAATGTTGGAAGGTGATGGTTCCCTAGATTTTTTCATTGATTTGGGTATATATGAGATTTTGATTTTGATTTTGATTGTGATTGAGAAACTTATTTTGAAAAATTTTTCTATTTCTTTCCTTCCATGGAGGCAATAGAATAAAACCAGGGAGAAGAGTCCAGATTTGGTTGAAGGTCGGATTAATAAAGACATGTTTTCTCTAATGCTATATGGTACCAAATTTGGTTGAAGGTGGGATTCTGAGAGACTTGGTTTCTCCAATGCTATATAGTACCAGGGATGTTTTTTATATTGTGATTTGAGTGGTGAATGAAATATTCTAAAATTTCTAAATGTGAAAACATATGCAAAACTATTGAATTTGTGTTGCAAGTTCTCCAAGATCAATTGACATAGATGATATAAATAAGGTCTCGTGATGCTTATTCTGAGGAATTAGTTGCATGTAAGAGTATTCCACTAGAAAAGAAGCCATAATATGAAGGATATTTTCGACCAAGGATATATCCCCCGTATAGAATGCCAAATATATTCTTTGGGGACTTTAAGGAATCCATCTTCTAAATAATATGCTTTGTTTATGGTGAAATTGACACTATTTACATCCCCATTGAATCTTATTTCGGATTTGAGAGATTGGGTTAAGGTGCAATTTGGAGAGCTTTCCAAGAGGATATCCATACCCCCTCTTCTAGTATCAAGAACCAAGCATCTTGAGAGATCTAGTTCCTCGATTGTGTTTGACAATTTTTAGTGGCCCATTAGTTCACTACCATGTGCTTGTGATAATATTTCTTCCTAACTTTTAATTCCTCAAGCCCCTCCAACCTATTGAATTTGGGAGATGATACCAAGAGTCATCCAAAGAAAGAGTTAATTGACGATCTCAAATTTTCAATAAGAGTATTCCTTAATGAGAAGAAAAATCATTTTAGTAAGATACCATATGGATGAACAAGATTGAGTGAAGAAAAATTCGATAAGTTGATTAGAATGAAGGTTGTTGTATTTTTTATTCCTTGTTACCTTCCATATGAATGATCTCCCTTGAATCCATCTCTACCATAATTTATCCCCTTGGATTATGCTTTGATTGTTTGAATCCCTTAAGCCACTTCACCCTCTAAATTTATGTTTGAAAGGTTTATCCCATACTACTAAAGCCCATTACCTTTATTTTTATGCTCCTTCCTAAGGAAAAGAGGATCAAATTTTTCTTATACAATTGAGGATTCAAGATCCATCATAACCATGAGAAAATAAAATGGAAGTTGTTGAAGATCATATTTTAGAAGAACAAGTCTTCCTAATATATTCAGGGAGTGGATAATTCAGCTAGTTATTTTGTTATTAAAATTTACTTAACAGATTTAACCAAAGTTTGGATTGTAAAGAGCTACCCACCATAGGGGCTTTGATATATTTAGAAGGGAATTTGGATCTTTCAAATCCCAATAATCTGCCTATATGCATTTGAACTGCAAAAGGGGTTTTAAAAAGAAAACATGAGATGTATATTGATTGATATCCATGCATAAGGTTCCTTAGAGTTCATATATAACTTTATGTAATTCCTCAACTTCCTAAACTATTGGGGCCCCCATGCACACATTGTTATTGAAAAATTGTTGGTGTTAGATTGTAATGTCCTAAGGGTTTTTTTTTCTCCCTCAATGCCCCTATGTTGGCTATGGTTTCAAAGAAATTTGTGTATTTACAGTATTTCATGTTCTTTTTTTATCAATAAATAAACATGCACAGATACACTGCATGAATATATAGAAAAACTCTTCACATTATGATAATTGTTGAACAAATCACAATGAATTTAGGGTTGACTACCCTATGAACTAACAATCCATTAGAGAATATTTAGTTGTGCTAAAAACTATTAGTAAATTAATAGTCTATTACGTAATAAACTTTGTGTTACAACTAATATGCACTTGATACTATGATTAAACAATTGTGCATAATATTAATTTGTTTCTATGTGATATAACCAACTGTCTCATTGTTTCAAGCACCTTATCAACCTTGAATAGGATACCCTAGTATACCTCACTTCGATCATTATTATTGAATGATGAATGGTCGTTGAGAGACCTCAAGCACTTTTATAGGAGCCTTGAGACAAACCGTTTTTGTAATCACTTCACTCTTGACCACTATTCAAATGCCCCCCATCCTCAAAAGCTTGGATACAAAACTGTGAAACATCCACGAATGGGCCACAATATTTTATAAAACAGTGCTACTTAATTTTCTACTCCTAACACTAACTTCAACATCACTAGTGAGTAGTCATATAATCTAGTTAAGTCCATGCTTGCCTTGTAAGGACCCCGCAACCATGCATAACGCTTCAACAACTTTCAACTTTACAAGGGTATCCATTGTTATATCATAATAGTGATCTGATCGCTACTAATCCTAATATGTCAACAAAAAACCTTGCTTTAGAATTTGAGTGGTAATAGAAGACATGGAGGTTTACCTTTGTTCCACATAAAGATTTCAAGAGATATTCCTTCTTGTTTATTAAACCAGATCTAAGTTGTTCCAATGAATATGCTGTGCTAAGAGAAGGAAAAGTTTTCAATCCTCAAACTAAATAGGAATTGATACAATACCCTATGCTACAACAAGAAAAAGGCTGTTCGGGTAGGGTAGGATCAGCTCCACTAAAAGTAGAGGAATGGATAGATCGGGTGGGATCACCAGAACCAAATTTAATCAAGAATAAGGGGTATTAAACCCCCAAATATCAACTAAAGAAAATAGAGATATAAAATCAAATTCGATGATCATCAAAATGATTCTAACTCTCTTGTATTTATGGATTTCCTTATGGAGGTTTCTCCTCCTTAGTTAATTGAGAGGGTTTCATGGCAACCCCCACTTTGGTCTTTTTTCCCCTACTACCCAAGAAATTACCCCACGTTGCCCATGTAACAACCCCTAGTTGGTTTTCTATGTAAATAAGATAAGACCAAGGTCATGGGACATGTATTTCAAGTTGAATGGTTGGAAGACATTGTAGTCGAGATTACTTTTAGTTTATTTATGGTTAAAATTGGCAAAGACATTGGTGAAGGAAAAGAGGCATGAATGGGCATTTAATTATGAGAAATAAGGAAAATAGGAGAAAAGGAAGGTGAAGAGACACAAATTTGCATGCTAAGTAAATTAGAGGAAAAATTGAAGGAAAATGAAGAAAATATAGACATCAGTGATAAAAACGCACCTAAGAATCAGTTCAAAGCCTTTTGCCCATCTTTGGAGCATGTGTAGCAAAGGAAATAGAACAAGTAGTTGGACAAGCAAGCAAAGGAAGGAAAATCAAAGCAAAGGACAATTAATGAAAAGAAAGGAAAGTAAAGGAGAGTAAGGAGAAGGATGGATCAATAACTTTGGCAGGAAGATCTTGAAGGTAATAGGTTGCATGTATGGTTTCCTTGTTGGGATGTGAATGCATGGTACATGAATTTGTTTATTTAGTTCATTTCTTTTCATTAACATGGGTTTTGCCTAGAGTGATAGTGGCTTCAGCATTGCCTTGCCATTTCCTAGATAGCCATGGTGTGATGGGGCTCATTCTTGGTTGAGCTTTGGATTGCCGAAGGGTTTTGGAACCTAGTAAGGTGGTCTCAGGAAAATTCCAAAGGGTTGCAGGTCAATATGGTTTTCTCGGGAAAGCCATTGACATGTGGATGGAGGCATGCAAATTCATAAAAGTACGGTGAAGAAAATTTGAGGCATCCAAGCTCAATTTTGTTTTGTGACCTTCAGACAGGTTTAAGTGAGATCACAGTAGCTGAGGGTGGAGGTGGTTTTACCTCTGGAATCCTTGGTTGATTATGTCATGGCTTATCCCATGAGATCGTATATTCATGCTTGGAATATGGCATGAGGGTGATTGGCTGAAAGGAAGATTTGGTTCAACCAAATCTATGGTCGAGTGGTACATGGATGTTCCTAACTTGATTGGATTTTGTATATGTTAATACGATCTATTTTCCCACTGTAATCTATGAGCACTTCTACTTGTTATTATATTGATTATATGTCATATTTGTCATGGTTCTTATTCTAGTTATATGATGGTTACATGCATGGTTGATGAATTTATATGTTAATGAATTGTTGATGAATGCATGGGCTAACAAGTGTTGGTCCATCTACTTGAGAGGGAATTAAACCTTTGTACTGATTTTCAGATGAAGTTTAAAGGTATTTTATCATATATGCATTCATGACCTATAGCTTACATGTCTACCATGTGTTTGATGAAATGTTTGTTGTGTAGTAGGCTTATCTAGGTCAAGATCTTGTTTAAATTTGAATGTTTGGTATTGTTTTCATCTTAATCATGCTTCTAGAAAGTTTCAGGTAGTTTTGTGCATAGGTCTGGAGGTTAGGTTGAAAAGGTGGCACAGATCCCGGAACCACAAGCACAAAATTGCAAGATTTGGGTCATAACCACTTGTAGCTAGGCTCATGAGTGTGTTTGGAGCCTCATAAAGGAATTTATGCCTTGTTGTGGGTGAATTTTGGGGTCAGGTAAGAGAAACAACTAATTCCAACTTAGGATCTAGTCATCAAAGGTTGTGCACTGATTTTTGGGGGATCTAGTGCTCATGAGGGATATAAATAAGTTGTTATTTTGCGGGCCCTACTTCCATAATTGGAACATGGATATTGGGTCATGTCAAAGTTACACACAAATCATGTTTACCCTAGTGAGCTTGTGAATTTTGGTAAATGTGGGGAGGGGTGGTTACAACCCAAAAATTGGTAATTAGAGCTTTCCACTTTAACAAATACTATAGCCTACAAGGATTAATAAGATACTCTGTTTGGTATGGAAATTAATCCATTGGGGACATTATATTATCCCCTTCTCGACATCTTTTATCCCCAGGAAATGAAAAATATGGATGCTTCAAAGTCTTCCAATAATTAAATTGATGGTGGGGGACATCATGATGAAACAAATGTTGTTTACACTTCTTAAATCATAAGTGAATTCTAGTAAAAAGATACATTTGTGTGTTTATATTGAATTAAGTCCAATCTTAGATGATATTCCTTCTCTTGGCATAACAACATTCTTTATACAAAAGTTATACATAGTTGATGCCCCCTTTGGTAGTAAGACCCTTACAATAATTTCCACAAATTGTTAATACTTTGTCATTGTTTCCTTTTCCAGTAAGGATGACCTATTCATATTTTATAGTTTTGTCTTCTAAGCATGGTTTCCATTGAAAAATTTCAACTCTATGTAGGTGAAAAAATCACCAACCTGTGAGATTTTAATGGAAATATATTCCCTTACAATCATGAATCTATTTTTTCTTGATAAGAATGATTTCACAACCTTCATAGTAACTTCATGACTTTGATGTGGGATGGAAATCATCTTATTCCCACAGATCAGATCTACCCTTCCTATAATTTTGGAACAACATTGTGAGCATTCGTTGTGGTAAGAACCTTGTAATAGAACTTAGAACATAGTACATGGGCATGAGGTCTTCCTGAAAAATGAGTAGCCTTTCCTTCTAAATAGTGGACTTTATGGGAAAAATCAAACTTTTCATCTTTTATGACACTATTTCTTACTGTTTTTGTTGTTACATAACTTTTTTCATGTCCCTTGAAGTGCTCCTTATAACCAATATGTCCTATCCTTCTCCCCTTTACATTTTTAGAGGAATTTTCTACTACAATATGCTCTCCCTTGTGGCCCCCATGTTCACCAATAGTCTCTCCAATATACACCATTGTGTTGTCCTTAAACTGGACATGAGTTCCTAGAGTGACTTACATTTGTTTGTCATGTGTAGTTTTAATGAGCTTCTCCCTGCACATAGACTAGGGAAAAAGTATATCTCATCTTGATAGAAGATGATATTTTCTTCGAGCTTGTACATATCATCATGAATGATTACATATAATACTTTGCAAGAAAATTTATTATTCAAATACTATATTAAGAGGATATCTTTCCAATCTCTCATGATTGTGCACATGTTAGGTCCAACGTCCTCCTCGACAATAAGATTTCTCCCCATATTTTCAATTGGAAATGATTATGTAGTATCTGATTCTAGATGGTCAATACTATATACAGTCAATGGTAACTACTTTTTAGAAATTTAATTCTGCAGGTTTATCACTTCCCTACCCTACAAAACATGTAATATGTGATGTTATGTTGGATAGTTTGATCCACTTTCTCTATTAAACCTATATATAGGTTAATGGGAACGAGATTTTACCGTTCACTTAGTACACAATTTTAAACAATGCAGTGTGATCCTCCTCTCTTTTCCACATGTATCTCATGGTTTTCAACAAGTCGTTGTGATCCTTCATCATCCTCTCAAGATGCCTTGTTATTTTTAGGGACAAGATTTGATTCTTCCTTGTTTTCTCCAATTGTCTTATGATTTTCAGAGAACTGATTTTGCATTTCTTTTTCCTCCTTAAATGACTTGTGATACACAGTAACGAAAACTGATCCTTCCATATTTTTTTATCGAATGTCCTTGATTATTAAACTCTTGATGTACTACCTAATAATTTTACATGTCTAGCACCCGTGAAACTACAAAAGGAACATCATTTCGTAAAAATACTTTATTAAAAGTAACTTGAAATTCCTATATCCTAGCAAATTCAATGGTTTCTTTGACATTTGCGACTCGAGGACCAATTTTTGTTTGACTAGTCCTATGTTTAAATGATTTTTTAGAGGCATCATTCTTATGCACATCATTCATATTCACTTTGCCAAATTCAAACTCAAATATCATCTCTAAAGACCTTTATTGTGCTTGGATTTCAAGAAATCCATCTATATGCTCTCTTCTAGGTTCTATGTTAGTTAATATCTTAAGGGACATCTCTTTATCATGTTTACCATGCACAACATAGATATTCCCTTTAAGAGATTCCAATTGAGGAACCATCACTAGAGGTTTATCTTGTCCTTGTCTTTAGTTGACGATGATCACATGCATTCTGTTAGAATATATCTTAAATGGTACCTCAAGGGAACTCTATGTTGGTTGTAGTCATTTTGGTCCAAGATCATATTTTCACTCCATGTTGTTAGCAAGGACCTGCAATTTTGAAATTCAATTGAATTCTCATTTATGTCAATAGTGGGACACTTTGCACCAAAAAGTTAACTGTAAAATTCGTGCACCTCCACACATAGCCCTGTATTTTTAGCTATCTCATATTGACAGGATGATTGGTCAATTTGAATTGGATTGGTACTGGTGAAGGTATCTGGTTGACTTCCTTCATATTCTATGGTAATATAGCTACCCTTAGCACCATTACCACTAGGTATGGTTTCACCTTTGGGATTTTGATTCTATTAAAGATGATATATAAATGATGAATATTTTGGGTGTGCCTACACCCATGCTCATCTTCCTTTCCTAGGTTCTTGTAAATATCATCAAGATTCTACCATGTTTTTAATTCCAATTACTCCATCATTAAATAACCCTCTAGGCTAGTAGGAAATCCAACTCTCTTACTATTGTAATGTCCTAAGGGTATTTTTTTCTCATTTAGGTCACCTATGTTGGATATAGTTTCTAAGAAATTAGAGTATTTACAAAGATGTGTGTTCTTCTATTTGATCAATAAATATGCATGAACAAGTATAATACATGAATATAAAGAAAAAATATTCACATCAATATTATTATTCAACATATCATAATGAATTTAGGGTTGACTAGCTTATGAACAAACAAGCAGAGAAATTTTTGTTGTACTAACAATATTAGTAAATTAATAGTCTATTGCATAATGAACTATATGTTACTACTAATATGCCCTTGATTCCATCATTAAAAAATTACACATACTATTAATTTGTTTCTATATGAGCCAACCAACTATCTCACTATTATAGGTTCCTTATCATCCTTGACCAATATACCCTAGTATGCCCCAATTGGCTCAATATAATTTAGTGTATTGGATATAAAGAGACCTCAAACACTTCCACAGGAGCCTTGACACAAATGTTGGAACCATGGTGTTGGCATTGATGTCATCAATGGAGTGATTTGTGTTGGCATTCATGTCAACAGGTTGGAAGGGATTATGGATTTGTCATTATCATGAGAGGATGGTTAAAGTGTTGCATGTGTTGTAGAGGTTTCAAGAGGTTGTACAAGTGATAGGAAAGACATTGAAGGAGTTGGAAGTAGTTATGAGCATATGAGTTTGAAATTTTCCCTAGTTTAAAAAAAATAAGCCATTAGAATCACCCAAGAAATTTGGTATTCACAAATTTGGTATCTACAAATTTTTCATTCATAAATTTGGTGTTCACAAATTTGGCATTCACAAATTTTGCATTCGCAAATACGACATTCAAAAAACTGGCATTTGCAAATTTTGGATTCACAAATATGGGGTTCAAAAATTTGGAATTCATAACCCTTGCAATTGCAAATTTGGCATTCACAAATTTGGTGTTTGCAAACTTTGCATTCACAAATTACAAATTTATTAATTTTTTCTTCATCAATTTTCCTTTTGCAAATTTGGGATTCGAAATTTTGGTGTGATTAAATTTGAACTATCTCTCATTCAATGAAGATAATGGTGGATACAATCTAGGAATTTTTTTTGATTTACTAGACCATATAAATGATGTATGAACAAAGATGATTGGTTCTCTATTTCTTGATGCAATTATTGTTTAATCATACCAATTTTTTTGGTTTTGAAAGAATGTGTATAATTCACAAGTCACTTATTTCTATGGTAGATTCTTTTTCGATTTAAATTGATGTATATTATTTATTTCAATTTTCATTATTCTTACCAATGTACATAAACTCATTACACTTTATTTTTATGTTTGTAGATGGAACAAGATCAAGAATATGAAATAAATTGAAGGACTCAATAAAACATTCCTCCAGGTTACCCAAGTCATGGAAGTAGCTCGAGCACTGACAATAATTCTAGTGAAGAATGATGATCTATTTGGATATCAATGCAACCTGTTGTATTTTTTGAAATAATTGTCTGTGAGAATTAAACATTTTACTTAATGTAATCATAGACATAGTGTTCCAATTGGAAGACAAGGGGTTACCAATAACAATCCCATTTTTTATGACAAACAACATCTTATTTATATATAGTAAAATACATTCTATTTTATTCTATTGTGTTATCCAATGTCGTTCCGGAATGGTACACCACTGATTAAATATATGGATGGTTAAATATTATAATGAAGAGATGTGAAATATGATAATATACAAAATTAATCTAAACATCAAATACAAATGCACTAATAAAATATTATTTTTTATGAATATTGTTATAAGATATATGTCGATTTCTCAATGAATAATGAATTTAAAAAATTACAATAATTACATTGCCACAAGTCAATGTCTCCAAAAAAGACAAAATATCATACAAAAACATTGATGCGTACATAACATAAAAACGCAAAGGTTCTTTACTTTAAATAAAATCACCGTGACATCATCTTTTATCATAACCAGTGCCTTTTCAGAAAATGACAACACCAAGGCGTTCATGTCTTCAAGCATTGGTATTGATTTTAGTTAATGCTTGGTGCATTGCAACTCTTAATGCACCAGTGCTTCCATAGAACTAACACCCCACGATTCTGCAAAATATTATCTCCATTTCCAATGCACTATTAAAATTAATAGCACCAGACCCTCTATTTAACAAACTCACCAATGTGTTTATGTAAACAACATGTGTTGGTGCTGCGTGTTTAAGAGAAAGCACTAGAACTGCAATTATTTTTTGCATGCATTGGAGACGTTCCTTCATCAAAGAAAGATCGAAGCCTTTTTTTATACAAGCACTGGTGCGGTATATGTTTCAAGGCTTGGTGCTCTTTCAGCTAAACGCACCAGGAAGTTTTTTGTTGTAAGCACCAAGGTGGTATACATTTTAGGTTTAGATGTTTTTTCTATTAAATGATTGGTTCTTTTAATTATGTATCAATATCGGTGCATTTTTATAAGTAGCACATCAGATGTTCTTGTTCCATAAAGCACACCGAAAAAAAATCTGCTAAAACCTCTGACCACCTAGATTGTTTCGATTGTGATGAAGTTTTGTTATAAGCTACATTAAAACATTCATTCCTACAAATGAATGTTTTAGCATATTTGTTTTTGACAATTTTTTCCAATTTTATAACACTAAAATATCTCTTACAACCTTCACTAGAAGGTATTTTCCTTGTAGTGTGATACTCTTCTCTTGCTGCAATGATAGTTGAAAAATCATTGGAATTAATTTTTCTAATGAAAGGAAGAGATGATGAATTCAACTATGCCCAAACTTCTCTTTTCAAGTTATAATTGATGAGTAAATACTACATTTCTCTAGACATAATGAATTTATGATGTGAATAATATCCATTGTTTCACAATTGGGTTTTATTTTGGTTTCTCAAATTTATTATATGTATATACTATCCTCTCATATTCAACTTATGTTAAATAATCTTCTCATCTCTACTTTTATCAATCCGTAAAAGATTTAATATGTTTCTAACTTCTTCTTAGATTTCAACATATCTAGTTGCTACCTAGGTCAGTTACACCTGTTTTATCACCATTATATTTGTCTTTGATGGACTACAACACTTATCTAAAGTACTAGGATGAATAATATAACAGACGTGTGCATTCTTTCTAATCTATTTGTAATTGTAAAATATATTTGGTGATATAACACTATGAATATATGTATCTAATTAGTCTTTTTAAGATTGATGTTGTAGAATACATTAATATTTTTTCCAATTTCACCATTAATTGTTGTTGATGGAGGCAATAATTTGATTATGCATAACGTGTAGAAAAACTAGAAATATAGACATAGGCAAATTTTATGGTGGCATCAACTAACATCGTTTACTATTTTACACCGCCCACCTTAACGTCCACACTCGGATGCCCCCATACCCATTAAGACTATAAATTTCCCCTAAAAGTGCAAGGGCACACTGAAGGAAAATAATTTTGGGAAGATCATCTTAAAAAACAAAATCACTAAATATAAAAACTCTTATTTCTAACAAAATAAACATCTATTTTTAATTAGAAATAAATAATAGGCAATAATATCAGACTGTAATATTATTAATTTTGTATTATTAGTGAAAGCTTTCTTCTTTATTGACCAAAGTAAAATGAACTCTTAATTGGGATATATAAGAATTATCCCTTTTAATAAACCAAAAATAATATGCGAGAGGTATATGTGTGCGTTCTTTCAAATGATTTCACTAAATAAGTTATAACTTATAACTCTAGGTTGGGAAATAGCCAAATAACACAAATAGCTAGTAATGTAAGACACATGCATTACAAAACAACAAAGGTACGTGAAAATTATACAAATATTGTATAAATACCATGATTGAAATACCATGTATAAGAAATTCAGTTAAAGAGTTACCATGTCACCGGTGCTCATGATGAATAGTTTGATTTATGATGTGAGATGTTACCATGTCACCGGTGCTCATGATGAATAGTTTGATTTATGATGTGAGATGATATGCAGATCTTGGTGTAACATATTTCCATCTAGTAATTAGGCTCAAACAACAACTAAATATAGGCACTAAAAAGAAAATAGAAGCCTCCTTGGTTTGGAGTGGATTTGTTTGAAATTTAAATTTCAATGAAACGTCATTATACAAAGACTAAATAAAACATAAAATAAGCCTATCTATCCCAATCCAAGAAACCCTTTCATCAAAATGTTTAAGATCAAGAGGAAACACAGAGCAAATAATTAAAGTAAATAAGAAGCATTACAAGTTTCTTCATACTCAAGGATTGGGCTCACATATTTCCAAATCCGTGCAATTGTAGTTGCATTAAAAAAAGAATTATAAATGTCTAAATGCATATCAATATCAATTTATTGGGAAAATAATAATTTTGTGAAATAATGCAAAACTTGAACTCAAAATCAACAGCATGAATGTTAATATAATTTAAACAATGGATAAATCTTTATTGTATTTCATTCCTCCACATTAGAAAGAAAGCATTATCTTATGTATGGTGTCAAAAGGAAGATGAGAAACCATAGGGTTCGCGGCCAATTTTTCTAGAATTTTTGTCTAAAGGAAGCATGTGGTGGAACCTATGATGGCGCAGGAGATACAAAAAAAAACAAACAAACATTGCGATTAATTGGAGGAGTATGGTATACATAACTATGGCATCTATCAAGAAAAATATGACAAAGAGGATGAGTTCTCAAAGAAGTAATAATATTGCTATACATTGATAGACTTCATATTCCGAGGTCTGCAAGAAGCAAGTTGTAATGAATGTCTGTATTAAATCCACAAGATTGTGTGTCTTATGTTATTAAACATTCCCATGTACATGAAATAAATGTCCCACATTCTTAGATATCAATACCTCCACACTCTTCCCCGTAATCTTTATGACCTCGTAACACTCCAACTGCATGTCACAGATCAGATCGTGCTCTGTTATCGTCACCAGGAATGGAGTAAGATTCAAATGTACCACATTTAGAGCTAATGGTACCATTGGATTAGCTATGCAATGATATTTAGTGCTACCCTTTGGTAACGAAGGAATGTAAAATTTATCCACCACTTCAGCACGGAGCATAGCTATGTCTCGAGGAGTTTCCATCTCTGATCTGCTCCTTTATTCTCTCACAAGTCCTATATTTATCATGATACAACCGAAGATCTAGCGAGAATGTAATTGTTCCTTAACTGCTGCATGAATGGGTACCTCATGCACTAGGTTACCTCGTGCAATTTTTGCCATTAGAATACATCATGTGAAATCTCCACGGGAACGGATTCGTGGATCTTCACAATCCACACATACAACATGATGAAGCCATTCAATTTATTTTGTGGCATCTTCACATGCTAAAGGAAGACCTAATTTAGGAGTCAACCTGTAATTTACTGAGATGCACAACACCTTGCATTGCTTGACAAGCCAAGAAATAAATAAGTTCAGTGAGGGAGATTTTCTTGTTTCTAATATAGTAAAAATTTTCGAACACACAATCGATCGGAATGATGGTTGACACACCATCACATGGGATTATTGGTCACATTAGTGAGGCATCCAGATTGCATTCCAGCGTCATTTTCCCCAGTGCAGAGGATGACGATAGTGATGGCATGGATTTCATTCAACGAATAGAACCAATGAGGGTCATTAAGAATTGGATGGCGAGATTGAGAAACTGGATTGTCATCGTCATATACATAAAAATGAGTAATTAAATCATTGATGAAATTCCTAGTGTAATTCAGATCTATAGAGATGGTTCAATTAAGCATCACCTAGACATGTTGAATACACCGATGTACACCGATGAGTGCTTCTCAGGCATTTGTGGATGGAGAGGCAACCAAATATTTGGAGATTAATCCATATACAAGAATTTGGCCTCATATTTATTTTCCTAAACTTTTGTTAGATATCTTATCTTACCAACAGCTCATATGTGAGTGACCCAAAGTTCGGATCCCATTGATATGTAGAACACAATTGGCCTAAAGAAATCCAACAGAAGAGCTCCTCCTATGAGATTTAGATCTTAAATGGCCCGAGAGACTACATGAGTTCTTAGTGATTATTTTTTAGACATTGAAGAAACCTAGGATCAAGCCATGGGAATGGTTCTTCGAGGGAAAAATATATACAAATCAAGATGAAGAATAGATGGTACCTAAATCCTAGTTGTAGTAGCATAAAGTTTCCTCAAAGAAACCACCATTATTTGTGCAAATCTGATGGGATAAAAAATCTCACGGGAAAATGCATGGCATCATCAATCAAAAGCTAATTTTTGTCAATTTTTGTCCTTTGCCACATGTTAAAAAATTATTGGTCAAAGAAAGATGAAAACTATCTTTTTTGATTGGTTGGATTTTCCTAGCCAAAACCATCATAGGAACACCTTCGATGTAATTAATCATCTGCTTAAATAATGCCACTTATTTCATGGTTCACTAAATAGCCAATAGTGAATAATTAGCATGTGGTGTAGTTAAAATTTAATAGATGAAATATCTGTATTTGTTTTGGAATATTGGTTTAACATTTTATGAATTGCACATTTGGTTGTGAAGCATGCAATCTGGAAGAACTACTTTAGGTTTCAGATTGGGTATTCTCATCTTTGTTGTTGTTCATCACCTTCATAACTAGTTATGCATAAGTATTTCTCAGTACCAAAATAAAAAAAGTAAATGCCACATTTAACCTAAAAGTATCTAATTTAAGCAAGTTCATGGAAAAGGATCCTAATATGTTCCTCTCTCATGCAATTTAACAAGAACATTATTTTTTTTTACATAATTTAACATAATTAATGTTATACAGTCTATTTCATGGAAGATTATGTTCTATTGTATGATGATAGGGTTTCTTTTCCATAATTCCATGTTTCTTGTTTTTTTTTTTTTGTCTGGTGTTTTCCCAAAGCCAAAGCTATTAAGGATTGGTAACTGTATGCAAACAAAAAGGTTTATAAACATTTTCTTTGAACCATTCTTCTGGAGCAAGTATAACTTCACTCAGATGAATAATTAATCCCTTTTAAATTTTTTAGGAAGGTTCCTTCTATCTTCTTTAGATGAATCATTAATGATTTTTGAAATCTTCAAGGAGGTTCCTTTTGTTTTCTTCATTACCATAGTTATAGGACAAGAAATCAAGTTTTACATGAATTAATCGGTTAGGGTTATTGTGTAGGCGATTAATATTTATCCAAGTCATTAATATTTTGGCTAGATCAATTTAGTTAGGGGTGGTTTATCTATGTGTTTGGGCTACCTTTTCTAGTTTTTCTGTTGTTCTAGCTCACTAATGCAATTTTCAAAATTGTATTCTCAAAATGATCTCTATATGCATTTGTGAGAAAAATGACATCAAGATTTCTAGCTAAGAGTGGTGGATATTGTAATACTTTTATGGACTTTTGTCAAACCTTTTCATATAAGAAAACTTTGTTGAGGATAGTTGAATGGATTTGGATCTTACTGAAACTCATGTCATGGCATTGATCAAAATGTCTCTACATGGAAAGTAAAGACCTCATTACCTTTTCCAAGATTGTAATATTTTTTTCATTTCATCCCAGCCTTCCTCTTTTATATGATAACAATTTCCTTGGCTATATTTTCATCCATTAGATAAAAATCATACTTATGACATTAAAATGAGCACACATCATGGAGGTAAAAGAATGGGAGAAGAATGGATTGCAACAACCAAACAAGTGGAAGGAAATTAGGACACTCCTCGAATTAGAAAAGGTTCATGTGATCTTATTATAGGAGACTCTCCATGACTACGAACATATAACATCAACCTTGGAAGACATTCAATCTAGCTGGACCTTTCATTTAGTAAATGCCAGTGGATGTTCTAGTGGTATTGTGATTTGAAACAATCCTAGAGTCTTGAGGCTCTTCAATGTTTGGGGGAGGGAAAGAGTGTTATTGGCAGATGTGTACTCTGAGGAAATTGGGATGGAGCTCAGAATTATGAATATTTATTGCCCTTGCACAACAGAGTGGAGTTATCAGAGACGGTTTTGAAAACATCATATATGAAATCAAATAATATTATCCTGGGAGGTGACCTTAATTTTTCAATGGGACATGTGGAATCTTGGGGTAACCACACCCAGATAGACTCACTTTCAAACATTATTGGCCCCTGCTGGACAATCACCACTTGATCTACATCCCACTGGCTCGTTTACAACTTACCTAGGGTAATCAAAGAATAGGGAAAGCCATTCTTGCCAGGCGATTGGAAAAATTAGCTATATTCAGACAATGTGTTGTATAGGGAGGCATTTCAGATCACTCCTTAATCTTCTTAAAAATCTCGGGAATCTCTCCCAAGCCAAAAGTTCCATTTAAATTCAATTCAAATTGGCTTATTGTTGAGGTCTATATTCATCTTGTTAAAGATATTCGGAAATTAAGACACCCCATCCCTGAATAACCTGCATCTGAATTATTCACAACTAAGATTCCTTATCTAAAAAACAAGACAATTGAATAGGCCAAGGAAAAGAAAAATAAGGATGATATCACCCTTAGGAAGATTAAAGAGGAATTTCCCAGGCTAGAAGATCCATGAGGAGGAGGTTTCGTGTCTGTCGATTCCAAAGTTTTGGTCACTAAACTTGAAGCAGAAAGATTCAAATTACTCAAGGAAAATAAAGAGACCTAGAGGCTTGGGATCAAATCCATATGGTTACAAGATGGAGACAACAACACAATTATTTCAATAATTTTCTAAAGTCTGAAAGCCCATCAACACTATAGGGTCCCTCGAGAATGAGGCATGTCAACATGTTCAATCATTTAATCATCTTGCGGCTCTAGGAATTTCTCACTTTGGTCAATAATTTAAAGCCATGTAGGAAGCCTCTTTGGCAGAAATTATTAAAGTGGTTAGTCTCTTCCTATGTTTTGTAGATGATGAAGCAGTCGAGGTCCTAAAGAAGGCTATGATGATGGGCAAACTTGAGGTTATGCTCAAATAGTTCAAAAAGGATAAGAGCTCTGGCCCGGATGGCTTGTTGGTGGAGTTTTATCATCCTTCTTCGAATTAATTGCTCATGATCTTCTTTGAGTAAATATAGAATGTATAACCAATGGACATATGTATGATGCTTTTAACTCCACATTCATTTCCCTCATCCCAAAAAGTAACTCTCCTCATTCCTTCAATGATTTCAAACCTATCTCCCTCTGTAATTGCATCTATAACATCATCGCCAAAATCATCGCTAATCGAATTAAGCCCCTCTTATCCCAACATATCTCATAGGAGAAGTTTTCTTTCCTTGACAATCGTAAAATCCACGAAGCCATAGGAATTGCTCAAGAATGGATATAATCCATAAAAAATAAGGATCTAAAGGGCATGATTCTCAAAACTGACTTGTCAAAGGCTTTCAACAGGACCAATTGGTTATATTTACGTATTATTTTGATGCACTTGGGTTTCCCTATTTCAGTGATTAATTGGATTAAGTGCTACATATAATCTGTGTCATACAATGCCCTCATAAATGGATCAACCTCAAACTTCTTCCATATTGAGCGTTTTCTCAGGCAAGGTTACCCCTTATCACCTTTTCTCTTCCAACTGGTAATGGAATGTCTAAGTAGATTATTCACAGAGGAAAACCTACATGGGTGAATCAAAGGTACTAAAATTACAAAAAAATTTGTACTGTCCCATCTAATTGTTGTGGATGATGTCATCATATTCCTGAATGGATCTGTCACTGACTCCACTATTTTCAACACTATTCTCAAGTTATTTTGTAAAGCCGCAGGTAAGGTGAGGTGAGAAATCATTCAAAATCCAATCTATCAGCCTCGGGGTGCCCACAGTATGAAGTTCACTTTGCAAACTAGAGATTCCCTTTCTTGCCCCTTGATTTTGATGATGGTCTCAAATACTTGGGATTTCGACTCATACCCAATAAATACAAATTGCTGACTCGACATGGCTTGTGGCCAAAAATGAAAGAATATTGAACATTTGGCATCATCGGTGGCTCTCAAGGGTATGTAACCTCATCCTAATCAAACCAGTTTTAGAAGCAATTCCTATTTATTGGACGTCTTTGGCATGGATTCCCAAATGCATTCTCTCTATAATCCAACAACTATGTTGTAAATTCCTCTGGGGAGGAAACAAGGAAGGAAATACCTTCACATGGGTCAAATGGGATCATATCATCCTACCAAAGAAATGGGGAGGTTGGGGCATGAAAAGCATAGCATGTTTCTCAAAAGCCCTTGCTACGAATTTGGGTTGGCATGTCCTTACATCTAAAAATACATGGACTCAGGTGGTCATTAGGAAATATATCAACCTGCTTCATACTGTCGTCTGGATTAGGAGGCCGAACTGGAATATAAATAATATATCCTCGATATGGCATGATGTGTTGAACTCAATCAAACACATTCGAGTTGGTCTGGCTTGGAGAATTGGCTTGGGTAGTCATGTACATATCAGACTGGATCCTTGGTCAGGATGTGGGAATGCACATACCCTTTCACCAAAACTCATCCAATATATGGATAATACTAGTCTAATGACTCTTGACCACATCATCAATCCAGACAACACATATATTTTCGCTCAGTCTTTGAAATCGGCTCTAGATCTTGGCATCAAGAATGGGCTAGCTATATTGACGCCCTAGAAGAAGCACACGTTAAGATTCAGGACAGGGAAGACAAACTTATTTGGGTTTTCTGTTAGCATGGAAAATACACACCTAAAGAAAGATATTGTAGAATTTTGTAGAATTTTTCCTACAAATCAGCTAGCTTTGATACCATGTAGAACTTTTTCTACAAATCAACTAGCTATGATAATATGTAGAATTTTGTAAAAAATTTCCTACAAATAAGCTAGCTTTGATACCATATAGATCTTTTTCTAGAAATCATCTAGCTCTGATACCATGTAGAAATTTCCCACCTGTAGATCAAGCTAGTAATGCAATGTACTTAAGCAAGACACTTGATCTACTTCTACAAGCTATTTAGTGGAAGCTTAATCAACCATGAGCAACATCAATAAGAACACATATAACTGATAAGAAGGAATCAATCACACAAAACACAGAAGAATTTACCCGGGTAAAGCACCTACCTAAAACCCCATCTCCGTATTATCATACAAGTGGAAAAGTAGTCTGGATTACACAAAGCCTTAGCTCAGAAGCTATCTAGCTCTCAGTACAATCCCTCTACTGATCATAGACAGTCAAAGGCTTCTCACAAACCTTCTCCCCTGCCCTCCAAGCTTCCTATTTCCTTGTGCAGTTTCCTTGGGGTCCAACACTGCCACCTGTGTGAAGTGGCCTCTTCACACACTCACTAACCTCTGATCTAACTGCAAAGAAGGAGATAAATCATCATCATGGATGAACTTCCTTTATAGTAAAAATATTCATCCAACTGATAGTACACTTTCCTAGATATGATCTCAACTGGGTCTCTAACAAAACTGAAATGCATCAGTTATCCATGAGTGAATACATAGTTATTTGAAAATAATAGTTGTCACATGCATGCAAGCATCAACAAATTGTATCTCATTAATTTAACAACTTTTAATTTAATCTAACTAAACTTGGATAAGTTAAACTAATTCAACTGATCCTCTCAATATAGAACTCATCCTTAATTCCTCAATCAGTGGAGAAAATTAAGGACACATTCCCCAATTAGTGGAGAAATAATTGCATGTTCTCACAAAGACTTCAAGTTTGCTTTTCCTTAACTAATTAACTCATGGAGAATTAATTAATTAATATTCCAAACTGCTAGTAAGACCAAATTCGAATTTTACTTCCTATTTTAGACCAGGGACTGCCTCAAAATAGGAATCCACACTGCACTACTAAAAATAGAACTTCTATTTTTAGCACTTCCATTTTTCATTCCTTGTTGCCCAATCTAGTACTGATGCCCAAACTGCTATTTTTAGAAGTGCTATTTTTAGCACTTCTATTTTTAGAAATTTCTTGTTGCCATTTTTCAACACTCCCTCTCAACAAGAAAGGCTTCCTCTCGAACCCGATCCTATATCTCTGGAATGTTCTGCATACAACACATCTACCAAGGGTGGTCACTCCAGCAACTCTCCAAACAAAAGAATCTCCCAACTGACCACTTTGTTGGGCTAGAAACATACTCTGATGTTGAAGCTCTACCTGCTGCTAGCAAGTGCTCCCTCTCTGACCTTTGTGCTACTACGACATCTCTATGCATCTCACACCATTGCACCCTTCTCTGTGCTACCCTACATAGTGCAACACACTTGTGCCTCTCGCATTGTTGCAGCCAGCATGCTCTGCGTTGTCCTGGGATTCCCTGCACTATAGCTCTCTCTGTCGCTCCATCCGCATATGTCTCTACCCAATTAGTCAGTTCCTGCTACTCCACATCGAGGCTCCCGTAGCAAGGTCTCATCCAAGAGGTTGGGTACCTCAAGGATCCTGCCCCTCCTCCAGGGAACGATCACTCCACATCGCCCCACCTCCTACCTAGAGGTATGGCTGCATGTGATCCCTCTGCCCACCTAGCTCAAAGTTTCCCCCTACTGGAGGTCTTTGCATGAGTAGATGTCTCTACTCAATCTCCTCTTAACTTCCCCTGTTGTGGTTGCTCCACAACCTCCTGAAGCTGTTGCACCAATCGTGGCTCCTCCATAATTGTTTGAGACTTCTTCTAGTGTTGCATGTTGAGAGGTAATATACTCTCCCTCTCAACCACCAAGTCTCTAACCTTTGCCTTGCTCCCCAAGTCTTTGCATGCATCTTATATCTTAAGTGCATACAAGTTCTTGGCTAGCACACCAATCTATTTCCGCTTTCTCGCCATCACAAAATTTTCTAGAACAAGGGCTAATTTTAAATCAGCGATATCTCCCTCATCTGAACTCCGATTCAGCCAATTTTTTTTTTTTATTTTGAATATTTTTCCGCAAGGAATCCAAACATGATATTTATTACTGAAAATTTTGTATAGAAATTTTCAGATCTACTCTGCAAACTTTCGACCCAAAACCTGAAACTTTGAAATCTCCTCTCAGTATAATGTTCTCTCCTTGATCACCTGTGCTTCGATACCATGTAGAATTTTGTAGAATTTTTCCTACAAATCAGCTAGCTTTGATACCATGTAGAACTTTTTCTACAAATCAGCTAGCTCTGATACCATGTAGAATTTTGTATATTTTTTCGTACAAATCAACTAGCTTTGATACCATGTAGAAATTTTTCTACAAATCAACTAGCTATGATACCATGTAGAAATTTACCACCTGTAGATCAACCTGGTAACGCAATGTACTAAAGCAAAAAACTTGATGTACTTCTACAAATAATTTAGAGGAAGCTTAATCAACCATGAGCAACATCAATAAGAACACATATAACTGATAAGAAGGAACCAATAACATATAACACAGAAGAATTTACCTAGGGAAAGCACTTGCCTAAAACCCCATCTCTGTATTATCATACAACTGGAAATATAGTCTGAATTACACAAAGCTTTATCTCGGAAGCTATCCAGCTCTTAATAAAATCCCTCTGCTGCTCCTAGATAGTCAGAGGCTTCTCATAAACCTTCTCCTCTACCCTCCAAGCCTCCTATTTCCTTGTGCAGTTTCCTCAGGGTCCAGTGCTGCCACCTGTGTGAAGTGGCCTCTTCACACACTCACTGACCTCTGATATAATTGCACAAACTTGAAGAAGATAAATCCTCATCATGGATGAGCTTCATTTATAGGAAAAACATTCATCCAACTCATAATACATTGTCCCACATCTGATCTCAACTGGGTCTTTGACAGAACTGGCATGCATCAGTTGTCCATAAGTGAATACAGAGTTATCTGAAAATAAGAATTGTCACATGCATGCAAGCATCAACAAACTGTATCTCATTAATTTAAGAAATTTTTAAATTAATCTAACTGAACTTGACTAAGTTAAACTAAGTCAACTGATCCTCTCGATATAGAAATCATCCTTAATTCCTCAATTAGTGGAGCAAATCAAGGACACATTCCCCAATTAGTTGAGAAATAATTGCTTGTTCTCACAAAGACTTAAAGTTTGCTTTTCCTTAACTAATTAACTCATGGAGAATTAATTAATTAATATTCCAAACTAGTGGTAAGACCAGATTCGAATTTTACTTCCTGTTTTAGACCAGGGACTGCCTAAAAATAGGAATCCACACCGCCCGACTAAAAATAGAACTTCTATTTTTAGCACTTCCATTTTTCATTCCCTGTTGCCCAATCCAGCACTAATGTCCAAACTGCTATTTTAGCAATGCTATTTTTAGCACTTCTATTTTTACCAATTTCTTGTTTCCATTTTTCAATAGATATCTCATCATCTATGATGAACATAAGCCACCCATCTTTGTATGGTGGTGGAACCCCTATGGAAACTAAAAGGCTCGCCTAGAGATAAGCTTTTCATGTGGTGCATTTTGGGTAATAAATCTCCCACTAGAGAATCTTCAGCGTCAGGATTTTCGGGGACCTACTTGGTGTGCCCTCTACAGGAATGCCAAAGAGAGCATCGATCATATTTTTCTCCACTGCCCCACGATCACTATGTTATGGCAACAAATACATCAATTACTCTCTATTAACATTAGATGGACTAGTCAATAAATTATATCTACATGGGAAACGTGGTGGAACCAAGCACACCCCTCTAAGCTAAAAATTATACCTCGTCTGGTATGTTAGAGTATCTAGTTAAGCATAAATAAGCTTATCTTTCAAGGGAAACCCCCTAGCTGGATGCTCGCTTTTGCACACATTTCTACACTTTACAACATGATTGCAGATGACGAGCCCAAACATCCTCATAGGATCATCATGGCTGAATCCATTGAAAAATCATTCTTATGGGCTTATTTTGATGGATTTGCACAACAAACAGGTTGTGGCAGTGGTGCTATATTATATCTCAATGAAGAACATGTTTTCTTCATTGATGGGTCTAGGAAGAGGTACAAACAACTTCTCAGAACTTATCAAACTTAGGCATTTTCTCTCCTTTGCTTTAGAAAAAGGATGCCAACACCTTTTGATTTTTGGAGACTCTACGATTTTCATAAATTAGTTCACTCAACAATCTGTTTGTCACGTGCACACACTTCAAAACCTATTTGATGATGTATTATTAAATCACAGTATGACTCTATTTCTTGTCATCAATTTACTAGGAGAAGAACTAGCTTTTTGATCCTCTATCCAAGGAGGTAGCAAACCAGCCATGTGGTCACTAGATGATACAAGAGTAGAATGGAAATGAATTTTATCAGTACTTCCATATGCCATTTGATGACCAACATTCATAGGGGGCAACCCAACCCTAATTTTGGGGATGAACTATTTTGATAACATTTTTTCGCACATATTAGTTTCTGTATAACTTCACAGACATGTTATTATTGTATATTTATTCACATCATATTTAGTTATAGTTATGTAATAGATAGTTCATAGTATGTGTCTTGGCCACCAGCTTTTTTATATATGCTTCATAGAAGCATCTAAAACATGTAATTTTTGAACACATAATGAAAGTTACATTTTTTCTTTGGGAAAATTAAAAAGTCATTAAAAATAAAATAACATTTTATTACTACATTTATTAGTAAATAGCTATACTATATTAAAAATTATTAATTCATTCAGATAATAAATAATTCATTCATATAATAAGAAAAATAAAAACAAAATAATAATATATTAATATATTTATTAACCCAAGGGATATAAGGTATATAAACAGAAAGATAAATATTATAAACCCTAAAAAATCTTGGTTGTCCAAGATTATAAACCCAAGGGATTTACATTAAACCCTTGGAGTAATATTCTAACCCTATGAAAAAAATTATACCCTTGGAATATGTACCCTTAGACTAATGAAAATAAGGGATTGTTACTATAAACCCAAGGGAATAGTAAAGCTAAGGCATATTATAAATATTATGTATATAAGTCCTAAGAAAAATTTTGTAAACCCCAAAATAAACATGGTTAACCATGGTATACCACGGAAAATATTTATACTGAGACAATATTTTTCACAATCCGACATTGGAACATAGTTTCCCATGCTCGATTTCCATATAAAGGCAATCTTATAAACACTGTGATATTTCACCATGATTGTCCATGCCTTCCCACTCTTGATTTCCATATTCACACAATTTTTGTGACAATGTGAATTTTGAATATGTTTGACCTTAATTGACCATGTTCAACCAATGTCGACCATGTCTAACCATGGTTGACAGTGGTTGACAATGTCTGAGCATCATTGATTTTCATATTGAAAAATGCTTTGCCACATTGTGACATAGCACCATGTTTGACCATGATTATAGACACAATTTATCTCTACTCAACCCTATGTTTTGTAATATCAACTGTAAGAATAATATTACGCCCATGGAATATGAACCAATAGATCGATAAAACCAAGCCAATAATAAACTCAAGGGGTTAATAGTAAAATGCCAAGGGATTGAAAACCTAAGGGAACAATATTGAACCCATGGGTTCACAATTATAAACCATAACATAACTATTATAAACCCTAAATTCATGGTAAATTTTAGAGGAGAATTATAGCCCAAAGGCAAAATTTGAGGGTTTTACATTTTTAGAGGGCAATTTTTTTATTAAAACCCCTTTTCATATAGTTAGCCCCAATTTTATTTAAAAAATAATTAATATTTTTGTTTTGGCCCAAAATAAAAAAATGGGCAGATAAACTAACTAAACCTTCATTTGGCCCGATTCCGTGGTTTTGGGAAATTGTATTCCCTTAAAATCACAGATATTTGCCCGTGGTTTGGGAGATTAAAATGATTTAATACCTTACATTGGGCGTAAATTTTTTTAATACCATGGGCCAATACCACATGCCCAAAAACCATCTCTCATTTCACAATCAAAATATTTATAAATATTTTATTTGAATTTGATTTTCTAACATTTTTTTAATTAAATATAAAAGCAAAAATATTATAATTACTTTTAAGATATATCTAAATCCCTTATCACATTCAAATATATGAGATATAAATAATAGTTATAAATTAAGATCCATTTTACCATATAAGTTAGTCTAATAATTTTGTAACCATATTTAAGCTTTATTAATAACCACATAAAAATTTAATACTTATAATATAACAATTGTTTTAACCATGGATATTCACCCCCACTTTACCATGGACATTATGAAGTTGTGAACCTGCTTTGTTACAATACCATGGGCCAATACAATGACTTATCAATACCACATGCCCAAAAACCATCTCTCATTTTACAATCAAAATATTTTACAGTTTTGTTTTTTTTGTTGTTTTTTTAATGTGATTACATTTTTGGTATGGAAAAGATATTGTAATGTCATGTTATGCTATCTAAACATTATGACTCAATCAAATTAAAAAAAAAAAAATGATTAATTAATTAATTAAAAATTAAAATATTTTGACTCAATGAAATTACATAAAAATAGAAATTAAATTAAAAACTAAAATTAATAATTATAATAATTAATAATTAAACAAACCTAGATCCATTTTAACTTTGTATCTATCTAGAGATTTGATAATTAATAACCCTATGTAAAGGCGGAAAGTTCTATGTTATATTTTATGTAAAAATTTAGGTTATTATTGTTTAATCAATTGTTGAACAAAAGTAAATTGAAATAAAAATAAAAAATAAACTCATGTAAAAATGAAATTCTATATATTATATTTTTATTTATCAAGAGATATTGTTTTGTGCATTACTGGCGTTTGAGCTCAAGGTTTATAAGAACCCATGGTATTCATGTGGAATATAGTCTATTTAAAGGGGGGAATTATACCATCCTAAATCCATCTTCTCATTCTCCCTCTTTCTCTCTGTCTCCCTTAGTTTTGATTCAAATTTCACATTAGCCTTAACTGTCCATATCTTAAGCTTAGAGAGGGATGGATCTTGGCTCATGTATATCTAAAGAGAGGTATGCTATGAATTATTAAAGTAGTATACTTGGATTTGCAAAATGTAAGACTTTTTTTACGTAGGGATATCTTAAAGTAGTATACTTGGATTTGAAAAATGTAATTTTTGTTTACAAAGGGATATTGTTTACTTTTGATTATGGTCTTCCCTATTGAGTGCCCATATTCTAGTTTTGATGAGTTTTGATTATGGTTTTGATCAGGTGCAACCTCTATGACCCTTTCCTATTAAGTGTCTATATTCTAGTTTTAATCAGGTGAAGTGTCTATGACCGTTGTCTATTAAGTGCCCATATTCTAGCTATCATTTGAGAGGTTTCTTTTTTTGTATCCAAGGATGTTGTCTTGCTCTATGAAGTTACTAGTGGTTTTTGAGCTCTAGGTTTATGAGAACCCATGGTATTTCCCATGATATTCATGTAGAATATAGTCTTTTTAAAGGGGGAATTAAACTAGCCTAGATCTATATTCTCCCTCTTCCTCTGGGTATCCTTTGAAACCCTCGGTTTTGATTCTCATTTCCCGCTCACTAGGTTTTGATTCTCATTTCCCATTCACCTTAACTAAGGATGAATCTAAGTTGGTGTGTATGAAAAAAGAGGTGTATTGTGAATTCTTAAAGTAGTATACTCTTATTTGCAAAATGTAAGGCTTTTTTACATAGGGATATAGTTGATTGGATTTGAAATATATAAGGTTTTTCTATATAGGGATATGGTTTACTTTTGATTATGGTTTTGATTAGGTGAAGCATCTATGACCCTTGCCTATTAAGTGCCCATATTCTACATATCACTTGGGAGGTTCGCATAGGTTGATCATGATTGTGAAACCCTATTCCGAAACAAAGACATCTATCCACTTAATTAATTTTTTTTTTTCATTTTAAACTGAAATAAAAATCAATAATATGAAAAATATCAATTATGGGGTTGATAAAAAGCTAGAAGCACAAGTAGTTGTTGGGATATTTCAGGTTTTCTAATATCATGAGAAAAATAATTTTTTGTTGCTTTATATTTTATAGTTTGTGTACAGTAAAATATTGTATATTAACGACTTAATCACTTTCTATGTTAATGGTTATTTTTTTTAAATTCATTTAAATTATAATTAATTAACTTGATATAAAAATTATTGATGAGACAATATTATATAAAGGGAAAGTGATTTGATAATTATAATTACAAGTTGTCCAAATTTGTGAGTGAATGATTATCTTCACTTTCAATTTATGAATTGAGATATAATTAAATTTGTAATGGTTTATTTATATAATCATCACTCAAAGATGATATTTTTCCACAAGGAGGTCACTCACAAAACATAACAAAAAAATTATATATTATTTAATTCCAAAACTAAAGAGGTCATTTCAAGCTACAAGGGTTTGTCTCATATATATATATGAAAATTAACCATCATGCAATATAATATTATGTTGACTCCATTAAATTAAAAGATAAATTATTATTTTAGATGTGTCCTTAGAGGTATCCTAAAGTGTTGTTAGATTCTAGCTAGTTCATTTTTTATCATGTTAAGGAAACAATCATAGTACCTAAGGTGACCATGTATATTCATTTTAAAATTTAAATATTTTGTAATCATTTTTGTCAATATAGACAACTTTAAAACTGAAATTCACTAAGCAAAATCATAACAACACTTATCTACTAATCTCTCTCAAAACTACATCTCTCCCTAGACTTTTGTAATTAATATGCATTTAAAAAATAAATATTCAAAACTGAAAACTAAATCTCTCCTTAGTTTCAAATGTTATATAAAATCTTTTTTAATTAGTACATATTTAAAAACTAGATATTCAACACTTATTTTTATTCACACCTAGCCAAGTTTTCCAATGATGGTCTAAAATCCAAAACCCTAGCAGAAAAAAAGATTCCTTGCCACATGATAGGCTTCTTTGCGCTCAGATTGCTGGGAGGATGATACTAAGATGTAAAAACTGGCAATTCAAAAAATACCGTAAGATAAAGAATAAATAAGTTAATTACATTATAATTTCTTTGAGTTGAATTGCAAGCCGCAACCCTCGAAATTTAACAAAACATTACTTAAATCATGATCAAGCTATTTACCTGCTCACAAATAGTAAAATCTTATCTTCCTTCTTAGCTCTTGTGAATATATGTAGGGCTCTACATTTTAATGATGTCACTTTGAAATGTTGAGCATTTTTGCAGGGCAGAAACCTCTTCTTTGACTGATGCGAGGGGTTCTCACTTATTTTCGGCTAGGGCTTTGCATTTTGGGGTTTCATCTTGATACATAAAATTCCAAGGGAGACACGGGCTTATTATCATTGTTTTTCTTGGTCACAGGAGTTTTAAGGCTGATTTCTATTGCAAACCTTTATGCGCTATAACCTTTCGTGCTAATTTTCAACATGTAGATTTTATTAATATGTTCTTTTAGTATGTAATGTTGGATTTTTTATGCTTTTTAGTACTAAAAAGTTTTTGGTTTGGGAATATTGTTGATACAGTTGGGGCATACTTAATGATGGACATGGCTATACCTGTACAATTTGTTACAACAAAAAAATGGGAGAATTCTATCTCAAATACTCATATTTGTTCATCTCCATCTAAAGATAGGTAGGATGAGTAAAAAACATTTCACAAAATCCATGCTCTAAC
>APFE031106082.1:0-10276 GCA_000404065.3 Pinus taeda | reverse complement strand
GAATTAAATAAGCTAAACCAAAAGTTTCAAGAGGATCATTTTGACATTACATCTATTGAAACAACTTTGGATATCACTATTAGCTTGCTTCATAAGCGATTTCTAAGAGGCACATTTGGGGCAAGTGCAATGCATACATCATCCTTCTTAAAAGAAACACAACAAATAACTCTTGAGTTTGTAGATTACACAGATATAGTACATGTACATGAATTGAGGTTTGAGAGTTTGCCAAAGTCACAAAAATTAGGGACACTAGATGACTGCATTACGCTGGGAAAGGCTTTTGTAATGAAGGTGATTGACTCTCTAAATGCAAGGTTCACAGATTTACCTATTTTTAATGCAGCTAAGTTTTTTAGTCATCGTAATTATTATGAGGATATGGATGACAAAGACTCTCAAACAAGAAAATGGTTGACATGTTTATGTGAAAAATTTGGTGTTGGAGGCTTGCTTGTTGTGGACAACATTAAATGTATGGGTAGAATGGATGGATTTATATGTACTATGTATAAATCTTACCCAAAAAAGCATATGTTTGGAGCATGGGATCTATGTGGAGGTGAAATTAAATGATTTGAAGGATTTCCATGCTTAATGTAGCTATGGCAAGCAATTCTTGTTATTCCAGCTAGTACAACAGTTTTGTGAAAGAGGTTTTTCAAAATTAAATCAGATAAAAAATGAGGATAGGTCAAGGCTTTCTTTAAAAGCATTGGATATGTTAATGTTTATCCCTTTCAGTGCACCTCATCTAAATTAGGTAGATTAGAATGCTATTTATGATGAATGGAAAGAGATGAAAACTCGAAAACCTCTTCCATTATGAAAATAGATTGAAAGAACTAGTAATTTTCAGTGTGTATTGCCATCGTTGTCTTACTCTATCGAGCACTTGAATGAACCATTTTGGTAAGTGAATTTTTTTAGTTTTATACCATTTGCCTTTTGTAAATGAAAGCATAACCATATTTTTCAACTTTGTATGTGAAGTTTTTCTAACACATATTGAATGTAATCATTGTAGGATATTGCACAAGATATGTTAAGCTGGAGGGCCACAACTGTCAATGTTTTATAACTGAAAGAAAAATCTATCTTAGATCAATTTTGCGGCCAAGTATAGGGACTGTAGTTCCAATAATTTGAGATGTGCAAATATTGGAAGTCTCAGCGTTCCAAAAGAGTTTTAATAGACAATAGAATAGTGATTTGGTCAAATTTGAAGTTTATAAGCTAGAATTACATTGATACTTCCTATATAAGCTAGAATTTTTTTTTAATTTTATAAATGACACCTTCCATATACTTTTAATGTAAGTATTTTTGTTTCTTCGTATTTTTATTTTTATTTCAATTTCATTAAGATGTAATTATGTATATATGTTTATTTTTTGTACTCATATGGAGTTTCCCAACTATGATTTTGTCCCTATAGTTGGTTCAATTGTGGCTGAGTTCAAGGCTTGCGCAATATGATCTTATGTCGTTACATTTCTCAATCACACGTGTAATAGTAATTCATATACTAATGCAGCCTTTGACATAGTAGTATCTTTTTGTTTGTGAAAAATAAAAAGAAATTTGAAAATAATTTACTATTGTCAATTGAATTTCCTTTTTTTCTTATGCTTTTCATTATAGAAGTGTGACCTAGATATGTGCCCTTCTAAATGAAATTAAGACCTTTCCTTCAAATTTGATCACTGCATGGGACATGAATTTTTTTCTTGGTTTCATTTTGAACTTTCTAAACTTGAACGCCCTCTCCGAAAAGAAAAATTTAGTTTCCCAGTTTATTGCCCCACTATCTCCGAGTTCCTAAATCTTTATCCGACCCTCCTCCTTAAAAGGGCATAATTCACAGGTTTCAATCAAGTTTTAAGGTGCTTTTTTTCTTTGGCTTTTAAATGGATGTTGTTTATTTTCATTTTTTGAAGTGTTATAAGTCACGGTACCCAGAAATGCATTTAGGGGAATTGCGACTATTTGCTCGTGTATGCTCATAGTTTTTCGATTTTGCAATTTTATATTAAATACTCAAGAAAATATGGTTTGAGTTAATCTAATATTTTTGCCAAATGCCGGCAAAATTTAATTTAGAATTTTAGAAATAGTAAAAATCTTAATATTTAATTTAACATTAAAAACAAATAATTATATTAAATAATTATGAGTATTAATAATGAAATAATTTTCCATTTAGATTACCACCTTCCACTTTCCCTCTGTTTACTTCGTTCTATGTTCTTGCAACACAGGAAGTTCACAGCCATTCTTCATGTACAGTAGTTCAATTGAAATAATTTAAACATATTATGAATCGTAGATAGTGTTTTAACTTTTATTGCGTCAATGCAAGTAGAGTAGTATGCGGGTTACTGCATAAGAATTCAGGATATGATATTTTGTGGTTTCTTGATGGGTTATATATGTTCATACAACAGGGGAAAATTCAAGTTTTTCTTTTTTCTTGAACTTCTGAATGGATTCAAATATAATTTGAACTTTGTTTGTCTACATTACAACAAATTGCGGGTATGCTGTTTATTAATTTCTTAACTTTTAACTATTGCTATTGATAAAAGATTGATTTATGTTAATTTTTATCAAAATTTTTTGTTATGGACATAATTAAAGTATATTAATATCAATATCTAAGACATATTAATTTTTATAATGTTTTTATCATATATATTTATATCTATGTTGGTAGTAATGCTTAATTAGTTATGTAAAATGCTGACAAAGTAGCCAGCAAATTTTGTATTCACTGCAAAATTCTAAGGTTCAAGTAGTGGAAGATCACATCGAGCATCAACAAGAAGTTCTCCAACTCTTAAAGGATATCCTCACCTTAGTGCATAATAGAATGAAACAGAAGGCATATCGACATCATAGCGAAATAAGTTTTGATGTAGGTGGTTCAGTATTCCTATCGGCTACAACCATGTAAAGAAATGTCCCTCAAGAAAGCTAAGAAGGATAATAAATTATCACCAAAGTATTATGGTTCATACAAGGTGTTGCAAAAGATAGGTACTATGGCATACAAATTGGAGCTTCCTACAACATCCCGAGTGCACCCTATTTTCCATGTTTCATGCGAAGGTTATAGGTGATAAGCTTCCAGTTCAAATAATATTTTGAAAACTCGATGAGGAAGGAAAAATCATAATGGGACCTAAAGCAATCAAAGAAACAAGAACTCGATAACTACAAAATCTATCAATTTCAGAGTATCTCAACAAGTGGAAGAACTTACCCGTTTAAGATTCCACACGCGAGGATGATAATTTTATACAGAAGCATCCAAAACTACCCAAGCGTTGAGGACAACACTTTTTTGAAGGAGAGGGGCATATTAGGTCCCTATAATAGTAGTGACTCCCCCAATACTATTGCCGTTATATCCCTTATTATTATTGTTGTTCCCCTATTGTCCCCATATTGTTATTATTGTGCCGCATAGAATCCCTCTATTGCTATTTTTGTGCCTTTATATTATTGTTATTATGTTAGCTTTGGTTATATTGTGACCCATTAGACTCCTATATATAGAAATAAATTTTTTTCATTTGGCTCATCTAAGAATTGTTCATTTGAGTAATGTAAAGGAAGTTGCCCCTTCGAAGAGTCTTATTTCTAAGGCGTTGATCTATCTTTTCTATATTTTTGTGAGCTGGTTTCAAAACACAACCCTAACATAGGTGGATCCTAGATGATAGGTGATAGATGATAGATTATATATCATGTTAGTGAGATCTCAATCATGTATTATCTATTACTATTGTGCCTACCACAACAAATTTAATATGCTAGATGTCTAATTGATGACATCTCATGGCTCAAATAATGATTGGGTCCTCACACTCTACTACCACAACTCATCTGTGATTGCAATGCATGAGATGGACATCTTTCAATGGAAATATTTATGTCCATTGGGCCTATAACAAATAGACCAGTTGGACTTTGGAAAATGCTCACTAAGTCAAAGAACCTTACAGTTGGTTGATCCTCAATAAACATAGATAGAGATGATAATTTTTGAATTACCTTGATTTCATTAATTGTTGAAGCTTCTCATATTCATTGGATCCATGTCTCCTTCAACAGGGTCATCTTGCACCAAGCTGAGATTGCTTCGATCCCAATGACTACTAGGAAAAGAGAGAAAATGTAGATGAAAAGTTCTACCTATGGTAACTAAAGGGGTTTGATAATATTTAGGCCATGGTTTCAACATTATGTTATATAGAAAACCTACAAGGTCAAAAATATGAATTATACAAATGTTGATGGAATTAAATCTACAGTATTTCTTCATGGTCGCTCGAGGTTAATTTATCCACTAAAAGTATCCTCGCATATATTTTATCACCCATGATTATCAAACTATTTTCGAACACATTCTTGAATCGACATTGACAATGAAATAAAAATTTACATCGGAAGAATTCTCACAAGGAACAATTTAATAGTTCTAATGCATAAATATTAAAGGGGACTAGAGAGTAACATCATATAGTTGCATGATTCTAGAAAACCGTTTTAGGAAAAATTCAATGCTAATTGGTGTTTCTCTTAACCACGATGACAAGCCTATTACTTATATCAATGGAAAACTAAATGAGACTAAGAAGAAATTGTGGGCTTCTATATAGAATAGGCTAATGTTCCAACATTTAATGTCTCAATCTGATCTTTCTAGGCTTCGAGGCACAACACAATATACACTACAAGAATACCATAGGAATCTACAAGTTTCTGCATATTTAACAACATAATATGCTCAATCAACACTTTCTGTTTCCACAAGAAAAACCAGTTTCTAGAATCCAAGTCAACTATGAAATCATAATGGCTTCATCCTAAATAAAAACCCTCACTAATAACCATTATGGTCTTATTATTGTGTCTCCTTCAAGACTGAGGAATCTAATTTCTAATTCATCTATCTATATGACAAAAGACGTTATGAAACCTAGTTCTCTCTAAGCTGAGGAACTAAAAACTAAACTCAGTGTTCCATATGAAAAAAGGAATTACGAATTGTTGTAATTTACACACTTTTGAAGCAAGAAGGAATAGAGTTTTTTTTTTCCTTCACTCCTTCTGGGATAATAGAGCTAATGTACTATTCAATTTTCAAAATGAAAAATCATTAGTAAGGATCCGCTTCCAATCACAAAAGAACTCAACCTTACATTTTACTGAGGAAACAATATTACAAAGTCTTAATGAAAGAGTAGAACTACAATAAACCTTCCTTATGTTTGTTAAGCTATTCCACACAATTGTCATATATTGCAAAACAAATATTCTCTACAGAGGAACACAACTTGTGATTATAAGTGTCAAGATTTACTATGTTCACACATAAACACTCTGGTTGATATCAATGTTGATATTACTTAAAAATAAACAGAAGTGGGCATTTGAGGTAAGTGTGGAAGAATAAAACATTAATACCCATATTCAAAGCTAAAAATAAAAATCATTTAAATATCGACATTAGCACAAAATCTATTCTCCTTATTTATCAACAATCAATAGAATTTTTTTGTATAAAGACATGCACTCAGACATCACCAAAGGAATAAAGCCAAAAAAAAATATTTCCTTGAAAGAAGTATTGAAGCATATTTTACAATATTTGTTGCATTATGAAACTAACTCAAGTACCCTACAAACCAAAATGCAATCTTATGATGCATATTTATACTTCAAGAACATTTTATGTTCTTTAACTAAATAGTACCTAGCTACTTTATCTAATAATCCTTCACTCAAAAGACAAAGTATTATTTGTACACTGGAACCTGTTATTCATTAAGCTAAGAACATCATCATTTATATTTCATACCTTTTCATTTTCATTCATGCATATAGGACGTATGTAATATAAGGTGCAATCAATACCTTTCTAACTATTTCAAACTACATCTAAAAGATACATAGTAGGTCCATTCAAACCAAGCTTGAAATCAAATCATTTTGTTAAAAACAACTATGAAGAAGAAAGAAGATATGAAGGATAAAGATTGAATTCAATATTATTCACAATGATACATATTTATACAAGTCTCATGACACTTTGTTTCATATTCCAAGTGCTCTTTTGGACTCCCTTTGACTATTGAGATTCGACACCAAAGCTTAGACAATTAGGTTTCCAACATTCCCCCCCCTTAATATTAAGGGGTATGTATGAGTCGAAGAAGAGAGATGTAATAGAAAATGTGTCAAAATATGCATGGAAACACTAGGATGCATGTGCTCTCTGAAATGTTTCTATAACGAGGTGGTTTAAGGATGACCACTAACACTAGAATGCTTAGAGAAATTCCTGGAACTCTTCTGAATCTTGGAAGAAGATAAAATATTTTACTAGAGGAGGTTTCCCTAATTATTTAGAGGGGGATAAATTCAACCTAGAAAAGGGAGGTCTACAACTTGTGGTGGTTTAAGGATGACCACCAACTATGGAATGCTTAATGCAATTACTAGAACTTTTCCAAAATTTTAAAGAAATTGAAGTCTTTTATTAGAGTAAGTGTCCCCAATTCTTTGAAGATGGAAAAGATCAACCTCAAAGGTGAGGTCCAAACCCTGCACAAATGTTTTATGGAAAACCACCAATCAAAGGCATGCTCATGGGTATCTATGTCTCTCGCTACAAATTTGAATTATGTAGGATGTTGAGGCTATGGCTCAGCCTTGCTTGACATTGCTTTGAATATTGGGTGTGAGAAGATGGAGAAATCTCAATTTCAAGACTATTAAATAATCTAGAACAAATTTTGGCATATGATTGAAATATTTTCTTTGCTATTGAAGGCCATTGCTAAGAAGCTATCCATTCAAGGTCAATATTTTATCTTGTAGGAGGCTTATTTTTGAAGAATTTGTGTGAGGAATGAGAAGTTTTATGATAGTTCTCACATGGATGAATATAAAAAAAATGATCCTTCATATGCGCAACTTAGTCACAATGTTCAAATTTAACATTATGTTGTGGATCTTATGGAAGGCGAGTGGGATTTGAAACAACTGAAAATGAATTGTCATAAAGATATCCATCACTATGAAATTGGAAGGGCTTTGAGTAATTTAGATTATGAAAGGACACATCCTTATCATATCTGAGGCCAGTTGTGTGCTTCTTATGAATAAGCTCTTCCCAAGTTCTCATGATGGTCTTGGAAAGTGAAGGCTGAAATTCTCCATCTATATGTAGATCTACTTCTAGAGTGACTTGATTAGTTTTCCATATCTGATGGGATTTTGTCTTAGTCTGAAAGAGAGGATTGTCCTGAACAAATACAAGTTTAGAATGATGACTACCCTTCTATAGCTCATCTCATTGAAGTTGTTATTCAAGCTGCAAAGAATAAATCTTTTCATGTGCATTTTGTAGAAATATTTTAATGTTGGAAAGAATGTATTTGTTAACTTAGATTGTGTGATCTATACAAAAGTGTATCAAAGCATTCAATAATCTAATATTTTAGTCTTTTGAGCCATTTTTGAAATAGAATTATGTTGTTTAGGTTCAATTTGTTGATACAATGTCAAAATAACAACTTACTCCATTCTTCAGTGAGCTCAAAGAATTGGAAACATGAACCAATGGTCTCCAAAGTTTGTTGAATTCACTTCACACATTGAACTTCAATCCACATATATCTAAATATTTCTATTCCCACTATAAGGAATCAACATGGATTCCAAATTGCAACCTTTCATATAGAGATGTCAAGGCCATTCTCAACAGATTGTCATTTGATATCAAACTTTGAACAACACCAGAATTAATTAAATCACATAAACATAACCAGCATAACTCAACATAAAACGCACAAGGATTTCATTGAAAATAATTCTCGAGCTTCAAGCAATGATGTTTAACACATTTGAAAAAGTGTTTTCCTCAACGCTTGGGTAGTTATGGATGCTTATGTATAAAATGCTCGTCCTTTCATGTGAAATCTTTGGTGGATAAGTTGTTCCACTTGATAAGATACTTTGAAAGTGATAGATTTTGTAGGTATTGAGTTTGCGTATATGTGACTGCTTTAGGTTCCAATATGATTTTTCCTTCCTCATCTAGCTACAAAAATATTGTTTGAACTTGGAGCTTGTCATCTATAACCTTGTTTAAACATGAGATATGGAAAACTTTGTGCACTCGAGAAGATGAAGGGAGATACAGTTTGTATTCCATAGTAACAATATTTTGCAACACCTTGTAAGGACCATAGTACTTTAGTGATAATTTATCCCTCTTAGCTAGCTTGAGGGACCTATGTTCGTATGTTGTATCCGGAAAAATACTGGGTCACCTACATCAAAACTTATTCCACATCGATGTTGATATGCATGTTGTTTCATTCAATTTTGTGCCAAAGTGAGGTTATCCTATAAAAGTTGGAGATGTTTTTGTTGATGGTCGATGTGAGCTTTCAATGCCTGAATATTTTTGTTCTTGATATTACATTTTTATCCTCCATAAAAATGGACCAAGTGACAATTTCTTTAGAGGATGGGTAATATACAATAGAGATTCGATGGAAGAAGAAATTACTCACTTTCAAAGAGTTTCACATAGAGCATAAGCTTAATCAAGGAATTGCAAAGGGAAAATAAAATAAGATTTCTAAGAGTATTCGGTCAAGTGGAAGGGTCTTCTAACTAAATAAGAAACTATATGAGTCCTAGAGAGATGAAAAAACATGGCATAACTATTTAATGTCTCATGGACATGCGTCCATGAAATATTTTATTTTCTAGGAGGTTGATGCAAGAGTATCATACATAATATTTTCTAGGAGTTTGATGCAAGAGTATCATACATAACTTCCCTTTTCTTTAATACCTAGAGTTTTTTATGCCTAAGGCTATTTAAGGCCATGAAATCTTTTATTGCGTCAATGCAAGTAGAGCAGTATGCGGGTTACTGCATAACAATTCAGGATATGATATTTTGTGGTTTCTTGATGGGTTATATCTGTTCATACAACAGGGGAAAATTCAAGCTTTTCTTTTCCCTTGAACTGTTGAATGGATTCAAATATAATTTGAACTTTGTTTGTCTACATTGCAACAAATTGCAGGTATGATGTTTATTAATTTCTTAACTTTTAACTATTTCTATGGATAAATCTCGAGTTCAAGATTGATTTATGTTCATTTTTATCAAAATTCAAGTAGAGAAGTATGCGGGTTACTGCATAACAATTCAGGATGTCATATTATATGGTTTCTTAATGGGTTATATATGTTGATACAAGGGAAAATTAAAAGTTCTTTTTTGCTTGAACTGTTACCCATTGCCCATAGGTTGCTGATCAATTGGTAATCTCTAATTTGTAAAGAGATTACCCAACTAAGTTGTTGTCCATTGTAAGATTGACTATCTATTATTTTTTTAGATTTTGACTATTTATTATTTTTTAAATTTTAGTATCTTTTTCAGTCCATATTGATTATTCACTTGATTAAGATGGTGTTGATGCAGAGAGGGAGGTTGTGTTTGTATGTATTTATATATATTGATTATTATTTAAGTTTATCAAAAAATTTAACCATTGATATACAAAGGATTTGGTATTTTTTATGATTGATAAATCCAGAGTTGAGATTGATTTATGTTAATTGTTATCAAAAAAAATTTAAAGATATATAGTATATTAAAGTATATTAATATCAATACATAAAAATTGATAATTTTTACAATTTTTTTATCATATATATTTACAACTAAATAATAATGTCTTATCTGATTTTCTAATTTATAACCTTCAGTTCCAACTCATATTTATTTACGTGTCATTTCTATATTTGTTTAGATAGATATCTATGTTTATCAGAAATAAATTTTTGACTATTTTTAGTCCAAATATAGTGTATGTTTGAACATTAATAAAGTAATACTATTAGTCATAATTGTTTAAATAAGTATTATCATTGCATTTACTATGTTATTTTCCTTTCATAAGTGGGGATTTATAGGGTGACCACATAAAGATCTTATGAAAAATGGTGAAAAACAGCTCTAGGAACCTTAGTGGGAAACTAGATGGTCAATGAAAATCATGCTTCTCACCTAGGTATTTTTCTCCATCAAAAATTTTTTGCAATGAAAATCATCTCTTGGAATATCACGAGCATAAATATCTTGAGAAAAGAAAGGTATTTTAGAGATAGAGTAATCAACTAAATGCCTTAAATTACATTAATGCACAAAATTTTCTATAAGAAAATTTAT